>JAOUQU010429346.1:0-10284 GCA_028566735.1 Ammoglanis amapaensis | reverse complement strand
TTACTCCTGTGGCCATCTCTCTTTGCACCCCGGTCGCCCTGGTCCTCAGCCCTGGAACTTCCGCCTCTGGACTGGATTCCCTGTGTCTGCTCCTCCAAGGCACAGTCCTGATTCATCGTATTCCCCCCAGTTACCCTCTTGGGGGCGCTATTGCTATTATTTTCAATAAAGACCTATTGTATTCATACATTTTGACTGGTGGTATCTGTTCTGTGGTTCCTAACCAACCGCACCATAACAGTACCATCTGGCCTAAACAATGGAACCAACAGTGCCACCAAGTCCTGACCCAAGTCAGTGGGGAGCGATTCTCGCTGCTCAGGGCAATCAGATTTCTCAACATGAGCACCTCCTGGAGTCTCTGATTGATAGCAATCGCCAGCTGGTGCAACACCTGGGGGAGCTCTCTCGCCGGGTGCTTACTCCAAACCTCCACGTCGAACCCCCTAACCAGGTCTCCCCTGAAGCCGTAAGAATGGAGGAATCTACCGCTCCAAGCTTCATCCCTGCTTTAGTAACCCTACCTGATCATTTTCATGGAGAAATGGAGAAGTGCCGATCATTTTTGTTTCAGTGTTCCTTGGTCTTTGGGCAACGCCGCTCTGCTTTTCAGACTGACTCTGCCAAGATATCTTTTATCCTGGGCCTCCTCCGGGGAAAGGCACTTTCTTGGGCTGAAGCCACATGTTCTGCTGACCCGTCTTCTTGGACATCGTACGATACGTTTTTGCAGAAGTTTCGTGCCGTGTTTGAACTGCCAAACCAAGGCAGGGTCGCAGAATCTCGACTGCTTACCCTATCCCAGGGACACCGTTCAGTAACTGACTACTCCGTGGAGTTCAACGTACTTGCAGCAGATTCCGGGTGGGGCGATCGTGCCTTGAGAGCCGTGTTCAGGCAAGGGCTTAATGCGGACGTAAAGGACGAGCTGGCCACTCGTGACGAGTCGTCCAGCCTACAACAATTAGTCGACTTGGCAATCCGGTTGGACGTAAGACTCCAGGAACGTCGCAGGGAACGATCTTTACGGCCAAGAGCCCCATCTCGCACTTTTCAAACCATCCCTCAACAAGCCACTTCTCCTCGGGTCCCAGCACTGGCACTCCCCCCACCTCCAGACTCGTCCGAACCCATGCAGATTGGTCGTGCCCGTCTTACCCCTGAAGAACGCAACCGACGTCTGAGAATGGGGGTCTGCTTGTATTGTGGTCAGCCAGGCCACCGCTTACCCACCTGTCCAGTTTGCCCAAACACCGAAGCTCGATAATTGGCGTGGGGACGTTGTCGGGCTGCCCTTCCCCTTCTCCACCATTTTCCCTCCTCATTCCTATCACTTTCACGGCCACCAAGGTACCCATCACACTCTCCGCATTACTTGATTCTGGGTCCGAAGAGAATATCTTGGATGCGGACCTGGTTACTCGTTTGGGTTGTACTCTCATTCCCCTCTCAAGACCAGTTAATGCTGTGGCATTAGATGGACACCTCATGGCACGGGTCACTCACCGGACCAGACCAGTTCCAATAGTCATTTCCGGTAACCACACGGAACAACTGTCCTTTGTGGTTCTTCCTTCCCCTAGATCTCCAGTCGTGCTGGGTCTCCCCTGGCTCAAGAATCACAACCCTCGAATAGACTGGCACCTGGGGAAGATTGAATCCTGGAGCGATTTCTGCCATGCTAACTGCCTTCGTTCAGCTATTCCCCCATCTTGCTCCCAGGACCAAGACCCACCACATGCCAATCCACCCTGCCTCAAGCAGATACCAACGGGTTACCATGATCTCGGTGAGGTGTTCCGAGAAGACTTGGCACTTGCTTTACCTCCTCATCGATCCTACGACTGTGCGATAGATCTTCTCCCTGGGGCACCTCTGCCTACAAGCAAATTGTTTCACCTTTCTCACCCTGAAAGAGAAGCCATGGAAAGGTACATATCCCAGTGCCTGGCCACGGGCCTCATACGACCCTCCACCTCACCTTTGGGTGCCGGGTTTTTTTTTGTAGAAAAGAAAGATAAGACCCTTCGGCCATGCATTGATTATCGGGGCCTCAACGCGATCACGGTACGCAATAAATATCCTCTGCCCCTTACAGCTTCCATTTTTGACTCCTTGTCTGGTGCCACTATTTTCAGTAAACTCGACCTCAGGAATGCCTACCATTTAGTCCGGATCCGAGAAGGCGACGAATGGAAGACTGCATTTAAGACCCCCTTGGGGCACTTCGAATACTTAGTGATGCCATTCGGGCTCACCAATGCGCCAGCCACATTCCAAGCCCTGGTCAACGACGTGCTGCGTGACTTCCTGTATCGGTTTGTCTTCGTTTACTTGGACGACATCTTGATTTTCTCAAAGAATCTGGAAGAACATGTTCAGCATGTACGTGTGGTCCTTGGGCGTCTCCTGCAAAACCGCCTCTTTGTCAAAGCTGAGAAATGTGTGTTCCACACCCAGACAATTTCCTTCTTGGGGTTTGTGGTCCAGCCCGGCCACATCAAGGCTGACCCAGAGAAGGTGAAAGCGGTTTCTGACTGGCCTACTCCCCGGAACCGGAAGGAGCTGCAGCGATTCTTGGGCTTTGCAAACTTCTACAGGCGTTTTATCCTTAACTACAGTAGGGTGGCAGCCCCACTTACTCGCCTGACATCTACCAAACAGGCTTTTTCTTGGCCCCCCGATGCACAATCTGCCTTCGAACAATTAAAGTCAAGGTTTGTGACAGCACCGATACTCATCCAACCCGATCCCTCCAAACCATTTGTAGTCGAGGTGGATGCTTCGGACACCGGAGTGGGAGCTGTCCTCTCTCAGCGATCTGGGCCAGACGACAAGCTCTATCCCTGTGCCTACTTCTCCCGCCGGTTGTCCACTGCAGAAACAAATTACGACATTGGGAATCGAGAACTTCTTGCTGTCAAGCTGGCCTTGGAAGAGTGGAGGCACTGGCTGGAAGGGGCCACCCAGCCTTTTGTGGTCTGGACAGAGCACAAGAACCTGTCCTATGTCCAGACTGCCAAGCGGCTCAACTCTCGCCAGGCGTGCAAGGCACTTTTTTTTTAGCCGCTTCAATTTCATCCTAACCTATCGACCAGGGACTCGCAACACCAAGCCTGATGTCCTCTCATGCCTGTACGCTGCAGAAGAGGTACAGCAAGGGGAAGATCAAATTATTGCCAAGGACTGCGTTGTGGCTGCAGTTTCTTGGGATATTCAAAAGACAATTCGACAGGCCCAGAAACAGGACCCAGATCCAGGCAGCGGACCGCCTGGATGTCTTTATGTTCCCCGTTCTGCCCGTACTCCCATCCTGAAGTGGTCACACAAATCACGGTTCGCCTGCCACCCTGGGATTAATCGCACACTTGCTATCCTTCGGAAGCATTTCTGGTGACATTATTAATAATAAAGAAAACGTATTATTTTCTTCATGGTGCTGAATGTCCGTCTTTTACAGAGATTCTCTTCCTCACACGACCCTCATCCGTGCCTGGTGGCTGCTACGATGGACCGGTTATGCTATGCATAAGCCAGCGAATCTAAAGACCTGCGTTAGCAACGTGATTTTCTTTATATAGTTTTTTCTTTCATAGTCTGACAGAGATGCTGATATTTAATGCATGAAAATAAAAAGATTTTGTATTTGTTTGCAGAAATTGTGCTCAGTTCACAAGCATCTTTGTCCAAAGAGATGAGCTCTGAAAAGGAAAGTCAATCAGGTCCACGTCTTTTACATCACGGCGGCCCGGATGCACGAAACTTTTGAATCTCAGTTTAATCTCAGGTTTAAACATGTAAAGCAAACGATTTGACTAATGTGCTTCAACCAGGCGTGCATGGAAAGCAGAAGAGCACTGCAGTCTTAATGTTTGTGTGTTTTGTCTTCGTGTTTGTGCGTTTCATTTAAATGTTTGTGTGTTTGGTCTTAATGTGCATTTTGTCTGTAAGGTATCGATTGTTTGCGTATTGGACCCGACAATAAATCTAATTCTGCTTTATTTAAAACGTAAATAAAGTTTACAAACGTGTTTACAGTAACACAATCTGTGCAGTCATGGACACGTTTGCACACACACTAGAGGGCAGCAGTGAGCACACATGAGCTGCGCTTTGGGCAGCCTGAGCCATGACACCCCGGAGAACATTTAGTCTTCGGTGACTCGCATCTTCCTCAGTCGTGGTCGAATTTCAGAATCGAACCGACAACCTTCCGATTACAAGAGAGTAAGAGTGTGCAACGATGTAACAATAAATATTAATAATTAATAAATAGATGACCAAAAAGACAAAATGTACAATTTACAAGATGTATGAAATATAAATAATAGAATATAAACAACCAACAAACATCCATCATGGTTTCCTCCGTGGCTTCATCTGCCTCACCGGTTCCTCCAGGTTTTCTTCCTCCTGGTTGGTTCCTCACTTTCCCTTCACGTCCCATCCATTATTAATATTTTATTTAATATTCCCAATAAACTGAAATAATGAAAAGTTGTTTACAACATTATGTTTATTGTAAAGTATCTGACACTCACTGTGCTTACTGATACATAGTCAAGCACTTTCCTAAAGTTATGTAAAATATTAATGACAAAATTATATCTTAAATGTACAAAATCGTTACTTTTACACACAATTAATCTGGTTTATTAGGGTGAAAAAAAATAATTACAACATAAGGATCTCCTCATGCCGTAATAACGAAATCCTTATAATAACATGTCCCAATAACATGTGATGTGAGGTGTGTCGAAAGTGGAAGCAGGATGTTCAGATCTGAGATGATTAGTGAATCAACAATTTATCTTGTTTTTACTATTTTCTTTATTATAAATGTTGCATTAGCAGGTTTAAGAAACATAAACGAACACATAAGATTCTCTGTCGTGTCGTTTTACATGTTCTGTGTCATGTGATGCAAATGTTTCTCCACCTGGAGTTGAATATGACTGGACCCTGACTGAATATTTCCATATTTTTAAGACATTCCTAAGTAAAATAAAAGTATCTCACATGCTGAAAAACTATGTGCACCCCTGCACTCCGGCTAAAAAATCTAGCTAAAGACCAGCTGGTTAAAGCACACCATGTGTTTGGTATTTTATTCCTGGATGACCAGCTGAACTTGAGTAAAATATTTTACTCAAGTAACATTTTAACAATTAAAATAGAATTGTGAAATTAGCACCGTTATTATGATCATTTCACAATATATGTTCTACTTTATTGTTTTGTATCTGCATGTGTATTGTACATATTTATTCCTATTCAGTGTTCTTATATGTCCTTATTCATCATGACCCTGCTGAAGTATCATAAAATACCCAAATAAAAAAATACCCAGTACTGGTCATGAGTTAATTAATAAGTTATAACCAACCAGCAGGTGGTGTGTTTTAAGCAGCTGGTTTTTAGCTGGAAGTGAACAAGTCTGTTATTTGGGATGCAACTTAAAGTTCAGGCAGTTATGTCCCGCCTCGCCTAGAGAAAATTTCTTACATCTGATTGGTCAGATTTCATGTTAATTTGCTATTAGACTTAAGTAAGTGAACCCTTTATAATCTCCTCAGAGGTGGAACATGCATGTACACTGTAGTGACCCAAGCCTATTCTAATGAGCACTAATATTGAGGCTAATATTTTTATAGTTAATTTGTTTTAAAACTACTTTCATACAGATAATAATATAAGACGGATTCATGAAATGAGATTATTGTTCCTCTTTTTAGGTAAATAGTAAATGTAAGTTTATGTAGACACAGAAGCAGTCTAACAAATTACACTTGATCATTGACTTTCTTGTGGAAGATGGTTCCATCTGGTTGTGGTCTCCAGGTCACTGTGATGTTGTTCAGCATGCCGTGTTCCACCAGTTTCTGCATGAGCTGAATATACAAGATAAATATGCTTTAATTATGATATTTTGACTTCTAAACATTACTGGCAAATTTGTGGGTTTGTCATTGCATCACTTGGAATTCTTACAGTAAAAATGTCTGGTCTTAAAGCATCTATAATTGGGTTAAAACTAATAATTTCACAATTCATTCTCAGGTGCTGATGTTTTGATTATTATAAGCCAGATGTGCTCAAACTTTTCTGAGGATCTTTGTAGCTTAAATTCCGAAATTAATATTCAGCATTTGTAGAACAAACCTGGTTCCAGTGGATCCTCAAGACAACAATAAACTGTTGGTCAGGGCATCACACGCTTGTTTTTATCTATATACAGTGGTACCTCGTACCTCGACCGCTTTGTAACTCGACATACTCGTACTTCGACGTAAAATTTCGAGAATTTTTTGCCTCTCAACTCGACGTAAATTTCGTACTTCGACCCAAGCTGCGCCGACCCATTCCGACCTGCGTCGACCTTCGTGCAGCCAGTGTTTGTGTTTCCTCCACTCGCCGCTAGTTGGAGTTTGTTGCGCGCATCGTGTCCGACAAGTTGAACTAGTTTGTGAAAATTTGCTGCACTTTTATGCACTTTTTAGTGATTTTCGGACTTTTTGAGAAAAAATATGAATCGCAGACATGGGGCCTAAGAAAATGCAAGAAGAGAACGCCAGGAGGAAAGTCGTTCGTGTAACGATAGAAAAGAAAAAAGCTGTAATAGGTAAGTACGAGCGGGGCATGCGTGTGACGGACTTGGCTGCAGAGTTTAAGTTATCGAGATCGACCATAAGTACTTTTTTTTATAAAGAATTTTTTTTTACAATGAATATTCTATGAAAATCCTAAATTGAGTAAGTAACAGGTAGGAATAGCATCCTGTATTCTGTACGTGAGTGTATGAAAAAAACAGATACAGTATATAAATTTAACTTACAAATTAGATTACTATATTAGTGCTGTAGTGTATTGAAAAAATATACCAAATTTCGGAGGTAAATAGGGGAATATGAGGAGAAAATAGTTGGTCGGGAACGGATTAATCCGTTTCCCATTATTTCTTTTGGGGAAATTCGTTTCGAACTTCGACCACTTCGCATTTCGAAGCGAGTTTTGGAACGGATTAACATCGAGGTCCGAGGTACCACTGTATTAGAAACAGTTACTAAACTCCACTTCTTAAAATGTCCACAAGGTGGAGACAAATCGCAGAGAAAGAAAAAGTGACCACGTGTGACGACATTGACAAAATCGCAGATTTTTCTTTCCATTGTAGTTCACAAAATGTAAAAAATAATAACCTATATATTGTATATATTTATATTATTTTTAATAATAATTAGATATTAGAGCTGGTGAGCTGTACTGAGCTTTTTCAATCATGAATACTGATACTAATAATAACAAAAACATATAATAACATCGATGTTATCAGTATTAATTAAAGATATTATTATTTCCTGATGCTTATTAAGTTGTTGCCACTAGTTTTACTGAGACCTACCATTTTGTCTTTGCTTGTTTTTTCTTGTTTTAGTTTGTCTCATTTTGTCTTCTTGTCTTAATTCCAGAAGCAGACATGAAGTGAAATATATTGAACAGATGATATAAAACTCACCAGGTTTATAAATGTGGTCAGAACTGTGGGATCGTTCAGGTCCTGATCAGAAGTGATCTGCAGCTTCACCTTCTGCTGGACTCTGGATGGAGCAGCTGGTAAACAAAAAATGAATACGTGTAAATAACGATTCAACAAATTAAACTGTTACACTTGATTCAAATAACGAAAGTAATACTTACTTATATGGCAGAAGAAAAAGTTCAAACCTGTACAGACCACGTCTCCAAAAACCCCGTTGCTAATAATCCCACAGTTCTCATAAACGTAAAGGTTATCTGGCTGTCCAACATTCCATAAGATTTTTGAAACATTTTCTCCATCCGACCACTTCCAAGTGTCCCTGTACAGGCCGGTCCAAGAGCCTAGGGCTGGCGACCATTTCTGAAACAGACTGTTTACTGTTGCGTTGGGAATTGTGGCCAGATCGGTGTGATTTGCCCGACAGTACGCCCGAGCATCACTCCAGCTCAGGAAAGTTTGGACCGGGATGTAACTGGCGGTACCGGTGAAGCGTTCTAAGAAATATATAAAAAACAAGTGTTTATTTAAACCTTCAGAAACATTTACATTAATAATAAATTATTAATTAAGGAAACTATAAACAATGTCATAGTGTGTCTTGTCTTGATTTAACTTGTCTCAGCTCATCTTGTTTTGTCTTCCTATCTTTGTCTTGTTTTATCGTGTCTTGTCTCGTCTTTTGTAATCTTTTCTACATGTTTTAGTGCAGTGGTCACTTTTTGAACTTTTTCAGGTACAAGATCACTTTTTGGAATCTGAGCATACCAAAGAATCTACCAGCATAAATGCCAGGTACCGGCTACCTGTTGCCTCCAAGAACATAAAATATGTTTACTTATATTGTAGTGCTTTGCAATCTGGAGTATAGTTTTAAAAACCAGTTCAGTATTTACGAAAAAGATGAAAAAATAAAATTTGTAAAATTATTCCTGAATATTCGTAAATACTGACGATGTGTTCGATGTGTGTGAGTAATTGTGATTGCAGGAAAAGGACAAAATAATTTATTTATAATTTGTACGCTGCTTTGCCTCCAATCGTTTCAATACGTTCATTGTTGGGAACTTTATAAAGTTCCTCGTGTTATTTCAGGTACGGTGTGACGTCGCCTGTAAGTTTGTTTATTGTTGTTATTTACAAGTTTACACTGATATAAAGTTGTATTATTTTCCTATTGTGTGAAATCAACGTTCTTATTGAAAGTATGTTTATGTTGTTTCAGTTTTACTCTTCAGTGTATCGACGTGCACGTTAAGAGGCCTCAGTGACATTTGGATGACGCACTTTTGGACACTTTGAGTTGTTTTACTTGTAAATGAGTTCTGAAACGACCGTGAATTGTGAATTGTTACGGCTAGAACACTCTTCAACCAATCAGATCGTCAGCCCAGACCAGCCTTAGACAGCACCCACTATGGTGCAGATATCTAAAACATGTCATGATCAATGTGCGCGGTTTTGGAGATCCAACTGTCGACCGCGACCGCCATCGTAGTGCGTCTGAGAAACGCAACAGAACTCAAGCTTCTATCGACCAAACAATGTAGCGTGAAATGATGGACACTACACGCACCAAACCGACGCCATTAAACTGACGGAATAGGCGGAACTTTTACCTGGTTAAGAGCAGCTAATACACAATCAGTAAGGCTCTGAACCCTTAACTGCTCCCAGGGCTCTGTGGCTAGAACAGGGCTGCTCACATTACCAGGCATGTTTCCTCACTGCTGCCCCCTAGTGTGTGTAAATGTGTGTTTCACTGCACAAATCCTTCACTCATCAGAGACTCTTAGTTATTCCTGGATGCAGCTTTTGTACTAAATACTGATCACAATCATCCTTTCACGTCACATCATTGTTGAGCTCTTTAACCTCACTACTTGCCCTAAATTGTTCCACCCCAACATTTTGAAGAATTTTATGCAGATTATTTTCATTTTCCACACTGTCATAACAAGGATATGGACTTACCATCATAGCAGATAAACACTTTTGTGAAACTGCAAGGCCAATCCAACCAGTAAGCATTAATATCAACAGCAACACATGATTCCCGTCCATTTATATTATTCGGTTCCCCTCCAGCAGTCCACCACGAGGTAAAAGTTTGGTTCTTTAGTGGAACATCATGATAGGACCAGCGCCAGCCGTTGATGTCGTTATACAGTCCGACCCAGGCGTATTGTGTTATAGCGTTTCTTTGTATGTACGTGGTCAGTCGAACCCAGTCAGTGTCGCTTTGCACCGTAGCCAAGTCCTCAAAATGGGTCCTGCAGTAGTTCTGTGCATTGGTCCAGGTCATCGGGGTCTTAATCAGGGTGTATTTGTGATGTACAGTCTGCATGATGACCAGAGGAACGGCACCTGTACAAGATATTTTATTTTCTTTCTTTTTTAGTGAAGAAATGTACAAACTAGCAGATTCATGTTCTGTATATCCACCCACCATCATCTAGTGTTATCAGTGTTTCATCTTATTTTAGGCTCAGACGCTGAGCAAATACATGAAACAGAGACAAATACACACACAGGACAGTTTCAGTATCTCTAAGCAACCTGACTGCATGTCTTTGGACTGTAGGAAGAAATGAGAGTACCCCGGATTGTCATACACAAGAACTGAACCTGGGACTTTTTGCTGTAAGGTGACAGTGCTGAACCATTAATGCACTTGTGTGTGTGTGTGTGTGTGTGTGTGTGTGTGTGTGTGTGTGTGTGTGTGTGTGTGTGTGTGTGTGTGTGTG
>JAOUQU010429335.1:0-10286 GCA_028566735.1 Ammoglanis amapaensis | reverse complement strand
ACACAGTATTATGATCATTATGGCTTTCCATAGTTGGAGTCCCGATGCAAAGGATGCCGGGAAATGTAGTCAGGATAACGAATACAAAGGTTCCGGCTCCAAAATGCGATTAATTGCAATAAAAATTAACGTCCCGGCCCTAATATGGACATCTAATAGTAAAATTATTATCGCAAAACACTGGATCACAATCCAAAGGTACGTGACATCTCAATTTGACAATAATATCACAGTGACGACTCTTTTTGTAGCTTTACCCTCTTTAGCTGAGTTCAGAACGAGCCTTTGAAATGCCATCAGCTGGTCCTGCTAAAAATCAGTAATCCCCTAGGGGTGTCCACATATTTTTGCCGATCGTCAGATTAGACTTTGACTAGAATCACTCATGTTTAGGTTAGAGTGTGGGGAAGGCGTGGGGGGTGGGAACATCACAAACACCCACTCCACTTCACATTGATTTTAAATCCTGACGAAGCTCGAAATAGAGTCTCTCTCTCTCTCTCTCTCTCTCTCTCTCTCTCACACACACACACACACACACAGAAGAAATGAGGGTGAGGAAACACAGACCCAATCCGGACAGAGAGGCTGGACGGGAGCCAAATAACCGTGAAGTCGTGTTCGTTTGTCAGAATTATCAGACATGTTCTTAAAAGCTTTTGACCCAGACGTATCCATGTACCGGAGACACTCCAACATGTCGAGAGCCCGTACCAAAAACTGTATAAAGAAAAAAAACTTAATCACTAAATGTATAAAAATGTTTCTGACAGGCTTTGAACACGTGAGGACGCTCCAATAGGAATTTGTCCCGTTTATTAATCATCTTTGATTCTTTCTCTCTTTGATGGTTGATTGGAGGAGGACTCTCCAGCCTCACGGTGCCTCTGACTCATTTGGGATGGGTTTCGTTTCCTCGGGCCCCGGGTACGACTGTTTCACGGTACATTCCGCTGCTATAAATAGACGGATGAAGACGTATGGGATGCATTTGCAGCAAAGCCTGGAAGAAATGTAAATGTTCCACGGCCAAAATAAATCCCTGCCGGTGGCGTGCCGGGCCCTCGGGAACCCCTGCACCACCTGGCTGTAGTGTAAACTCCTGAGCCCTCGGTTGGGCATCGGGCTGAATTCAGAATGGATTTGCATATGCCTCCAGCCAGGCTGTATATGTATGCAGGGTGAATTGGGGGTGATGCAACTGGGAATTTGGGAGGCAAGACAAGAGCGAGACAAGAGCGAGGCACGACTTGTGAAGAATGGTGTGTTTGGGCAAAATCGATGTGACACCCTGACCAGACAGAAGAGAGAGGGGCACACCAATTACAAAATTCCCATTTCATTACCGGTGATGGTCCACTTTTCATGCTTATTACCCCCTGCACCCCCCTTCGAGAGGATGCTCGCTAAATCAATCTGTCCCGGCCTCCACCTGAGCCCTGTCTCCGTCTGGCACCTTCTTGCTGATCTGAAATCTGTTGCTTGGCTTGCCTTGGAATCCCAAATTAAATGTGAAAGCCAAAACACTGATCCAAGATCAGCACTTGGAGAATGTCTCAAAAGGACCTCTCAGGGGTTCACAAGGATTTTAGGGAACACCTGCTACCATCTGGAAATGTGTGCACGCCATGTGTGAACACCATTCCCCTCCAGCTGAGCACACTGGAACACACGTGTCCTGCCGTCCCAGATCATCTGGTACATGCTTCCCTTAAGTTACAGTTTGATTACATCTTAAGGAGCAAGAATCCTGGTGATCAAAATATCTAACAATGAATGAACACTAGAGGCCAGATGCAAATATGAGATAAAATCCACCAAATATTTTTCCTATTTAGTTTGAACTGAAACCACTTTTGTGTCCTTATTTAATTTTAAAAGCAGCAGGTACGACACAAACCCAAATGAGTTTAAACCTGTAACATTAAAATTAATGTAAAAAATTAAGTAACCTGGTTTACTTTATCAGCAGTAAAGTAAAAACCAAATGAGAATCACATTCTCTGTTAAAAGAGAGGCGATGATTAGCTGCAGAATTAGCTGAGTATTCTGATATATTGGGGGTTTGGTTTCACATGTGATCCAGACTGACCGTAGTATCGGGTGCTATATCAGCAAACTTATAAAGCCTCGAGGGTGAGCGAAGTGTTGAATCGGAGCGCAGCTGCCAGATTCCTGGTGAACCCACAGCAAGGGGGTTGAGAGTCACTGGTGGACACGCCCAATCCAGACCTCTTAGGTGAAGGTGCTAGATTATATCAAAGAGAAGATCGAATCTCTTGAGGATGAAAAAGGTTCTTGGAAGGCGTCCATGATTAAGAACGGCAGTTCAGTCGAGAGATTCTTTGGGTGGCACTCAAGCTTTTTGGATTACACGCGTGTTTCAATGAGAGCTTTATGGGCATGGGGTTTGAGGGCAGGCCAGTGGGTTAAACATGTGTGGATTAGACAGAGTGAAGTGGAAAAGATGTTGGGTGGCACGAAGACATCGCTCAAAAGCACTACCCAGAACACCTTGTCAAAAAAATCAAGAGTTCAAAAGGCCGAGAGTTTTGGGGGGCGAGGATCATAGCAGATCTTGAAAGATTTGATGGTTTTCCAGAGGTTCGAATGCAAGGATGGATTAATACTCTGTACCCTGCACCGTACCCAAGAACACCAAAACAATGGCCATTAATATGGATTTGCTGAGGTGCATCGAGGTGATTCGGGATGTTCCTAATGACCCAACGTCTTACACACAAACTGGAAACAATTTCATCATCCAAATGCTTGTTTTGGAACCCAGAGTCCATAGTGTTACGATTCTGAATAATGGACCAAAGCTGGTTCTAAAAATAACCAACAATGGACAGACACAAGTGGCCAGTTGCACATACGAGATGAAATCAACAACATTTTGTGTGTTTGTCCACAAGTCAGTTTGTCAAACGTGTGAACTGATTAATAACAATGTTGTGCCTTTAATTGACCTCACATTAAATGTTTCATCGTTTATTAATAAACAAATAGTTTTTTATTTCCAATACGATTTGGACATGAGCATTTTCACCACCATGTCATAAGCACTACACAGGAGGGTTGCAATAGCATGTCCCTCTCCCTTGTTCTGCCATTCAGAAAGTGGATTGGTTGTTCAATCCTAAAGTAAACTGAAACCAAATGAAGATGAGACCGTAACAACCTCTGTCGTCAACGACGGTCCATCATCTGAGGGCGGGTGGGGGGGTTGAGGATCGTTAGAGGGTGTGTGTGTGTGTGTGTGGGGGGGGTCATAGACACCACAGTCTATGTTGAATGGAATTGTTGAGGAGCTTTCAAAAAGTCTGTGTCCATTTTGAACATACAGATAAAAAGAACTCGTTTTTAATGGCGTGTCTCTAAATTTCTCGTCGCCTCTCTGATCACAACGTTATATGCAGAATAAATAACGGTGTGTTATCGGATAATAGGGCGACGGTGCAGATTTACGTCGGATCATAAAGATAATGGAGCTCTTGTAGAGGCGATGCTGCGGTTGATTGATCGGCCTCTTGGCGAGTGCCGGTAATGGAAAGGCATTTATCTCGGTGAGGCTTTAAATTGAGAGAGAGGGAGAGATAAGAGGTTGGTCGGGGCCACGTCCAGGGTGACAAGGTGACTGCAAGATAAACGACTGTGGACGGAGAGTCTGGCATTCCGGTACTGCTGCTGTTTGTTCGGGAAAATCTCCAGGAATGTTCTAATCATGGAATTTTGGTGCAACAAAAGAACGGTCCAGGATAGAATGCTTGACCTTTAGTGAAGATGACTGGTAGCTTTGCCCGCTGTCCCCTGATGTCCTCATGATGATGACCATGATGACTCTGCACCCTTTAATAGTCCACAGATGTTAAAGGAACGCTCTCTTTTTAGTCACTAGATCTTGGACAGACATCATGTTGACCGTCTCACCCATGGTAACACCAACAGAGTAAGTTTCAGACATATTTGAGGCTCATTTATAACATTGCATTTAGCCAACGCTTTTATCCAAAGCGACTTACAATGAGCAGACAGGGTTAAGGGTCTTGCACAAGGACCCAGCAGTGTAGCAGAGCCTGGATTTGAACCCCCAACCTTTGGGTTCCCAGCCCAACGCTCTACCCACTAGGCTACATTTGAAGGTAATAACTGCTCAAGAGTCTAGGCACCGATGCTGAGCTTATGTGTGGTACAACCCTGAGGAGACTTCTACTTTCTGATGCTGTTTAAGGTGCAGGGTTATTCGGTCGGCTCTAATTGGCAGACTTTAGCACCAGGTTCGTCTCATTAGATGCCGCCAACGTTCACGAATCCTCCAAACCGGCAGCTAAATCGTGACACACTGATACGGTACTTTAAATATCCGCCCGTCGGCCAGGGAGCGGAATCGGGAAAACACGGAGGAGAGAATGAATGAGATTACGGCTTCCTTGGCCAAATCCCAGGCCGTAACTCCTAGCAGCCCTTATCTGTCAAGCTTCCCAAGAGGAGATTACTGGTTTTGGCTCGGACGACGCCCCCTCAACCGACGTTTCGGCGAATATGGCAGGCGAAACACCCGCTGCGACAGTTCCAAAAATGAAAAAGGGTTCTGAATATAAAAGTGTGAAATTACTCAGAGATGAATTCATGAAACATGCTGGATTTTTTTCTGGAAAGCTGTAAAATCTACATACACGTCCAGTTCCATGGTGGATTTAAGCAGGATCTCATTAAAGGGGATTTCTGGAGATCTGATTCTAGAACATTTGTTGTGAACATAAAATGAAGTTTTTGGTGGTTATGTGACATCAGAAGTGGCTGGTATGGTGTAGTATGGTGGTTACGTGTAGAATACTGTCACCTAAGAGCAAGAAAGTCCTTGATCCTTTACTGTAGAGGTCCAGGTCCTTTCTGTGATAATGTCCTCCCTGTGTCTGCGTGGGTTTCCTCTAGGTGCTTCAGGTTCCCTCCCACAGTCCAAAAAAAATGCCTAACGTGTGTTATAATTAATTCACTTTGAATGTAACCCAAAGTGTTAGAATCCTAAATAAAACAAACATGATAAAGTAAAATTCTTTTATACGTCATCTAACCAGTTTGGTTTCGTCAGACACCGCCAGACGAGGGCAAATTCATCTTATCTAGTCTAGATAGCACTAATATTTGGACATGACAGCACTTTTAAGTGGTTTAATTTGAGCCGCGTCAAGGACTTCTGCAGCAGACCAATCACTAACGTCTTACTACACACAAAACTAAAATAGAATTATTTACGGAAGGTTTGATCTTGAGGTCGACCTTGAAGAACACTTAGTAGTTTGGTTCACAGGACAGGAAAACAAGAAAAGGACCCGAAATGGGGGAAATGAAGCACAAAGAAAGCAACGTTTCATTTTTATAGTGACTGGCAACTTGCAGCAAATAAGAAAGCGAGAATAATAGACGTTCCTCTGATGAGGCTTCTGTGTGTGGGAATTTGTACCCGTTCAGTAGGATAAAAGTGCTTTTGTTTGGCTGGACGCTGATGTTAATCATGAGTGATGGAAGCTAACGGATGTTACACATTCCAGACCTGGGGGGTTGACTGCAGTTGGCGGGGGGGGGGGGGATTTTGAAAATGTAACGTCTTTACTTTCGTCGCATGTGTGCAGTAAAATATATAAACATTTAAACAGAAAGAATCTCGTAATACGTAAAATTTTGTACTTTAACTGGAGTGAAAATCTAAACTGAGGGTTTTTACTGGAGTAAATATTTCACCTTCAGTATCTGTACTTTTACTCACTACATGACCACTACTGTCTGAAGCTGATTGGCTGAACTGTACCTGACTCTACATGACCAGAAGTTTTCCCACAATGCCGATCTGGTTGTCAGCTGCATTTCCTCTTTTAGTAGATGAAACGTGTTTGTGTTATTGAGAATGTCAACGTGGTGACGGATCTTCTTACATTTACATGACCAGTGTGAGTGATTTACAAGTCGGCGGTGGCTTTATTTCTCAGCTTCAACACCTGTTCTCGAGAGTCCAACACACTAACACACACTTCCATACTCATCCCATGTTAGCATATACACCAACCTTTGTCGCTTGGAAACTGGAAATGTGTGCAAATCTCCATCACTCATAAATTCACCCCTGGACTGGCGGACCTTTTGAGAGTCCGCCAGTCCAGATTCTCCCAGTGAATTCTCTGCAATATTTCTTGCAAAACCAAAATTGGCAGTCTGATGAACGACTGTTGAACCCTTGAGCAGGCATCAGATTCTCGTTAATACGGTTAGATTGGATTCGTTCACCCAAAAGCAACTCAGCTATGTAAACTCAGCAATCGTAAACCTCTCAGTTACCTGGCTAGGTTTCATTTTGCCAGTGACTTCTGAGCCCCTCAGCTACGGTTAGCACCATTTGGGCCCTTGAGGAAGCAATCAAATGAGATGCTGTCAGCCATCGACTGATTCAGCATGATTGAACTATGGCAGTAAAACTGGAAACGTCGTGTCCATGGTGTGTGCTAGCCCCTGCCCCCCTGCTGGTTGCTGGTTCGAACTTCAGCACTGTCAGGTAGCCACTGTTGGGCCCCTGAGCAAGTCCCTTAACCTGCAGTTGCTTACATTTTTTAGGTCCTACTTGTAAGTAAGTGTGTGTTTATCAGTTCACTTGTAAGCTACAGGACCAGAGCAGATGCTTCCCTGGTCGTTTCATGGTCCATCCCACAGCGTCAAAACAACGGGGCCCGTTCGTCTGCTGCGCTTAATTGGTCGCGTTAGTTGACGAGTCGCCGTGTTTGGCGCTGACTAATTGCTTCAGGGGGCGATGTTGATCTGGCACGTCTGCTTGTTGACGAGTCCAGAGCCAGACATTAAGCTCGTTAATAGTTTTAATTCCGTCTGTTTTGGAACGTTCGTCAGAAGAAAACGATTCTTGGCGTGGACTTGAGGGTGATGAGAGTGGCAGGTTATTACGAGATGTTCTGGGAAATAAATGAGGGTGTGTGACGCACATGATGAACAAAAGAATAAATCAAGGAGACGCTGCCGCACCCATCAGCTCCGAGTGTGAAATGAACAAATATGTCACTGACCTCCATCAAGCACAGTTATAAGACTGTAAGCCGTTCAGCTAAATCAGTTACAGTTGGTCTCGGAGGCGTCCAATCCCGCAACAGTGTTCCATTACTGAGGTCTATTCCACCCTGAGGAGACCAAGAGGAAAACAATCCTGTCGGCAAATCCATACGCGGATCAGCTTTGTGCACGGGACATCAGCCCAAGACCCGGGCATATTTCTTAGTCGGTGGGCGACTCCCGACCCCACAGATCAGGTCACTGGGGTAGAAAAAAAATCTCATCATCTTGTATCTAATTAAGAACACGAGACGCTTCCTGGGAATCGATTCAAGGACCGAGGACGACAAAAAGAGAAAAACAAATACAAACCAAATCAGACCACAGGATGCAGGGACACGCCCGGATCTGGGTTGTTTAGCCACGCTGAATTGTCGCGGGTCTGAAACCGGGAGCTTTGTGATTACAAAAGATGATTCGTATTAAGGTGGAATTACCGACACCATCGTTACATCCGGTCAGGTAGAAACAGGATTATTAACCCGAAATCAAATCGGTTTGTTTTTACTCTCCATGAGCCCTACAGACGCCCCCCCACCCCCCAAACGTTGCTGTGTGACTCTCACATGGGTCTCTGTGCAGGATTCTGAAACACGTCCTGCCGTTCTCATCACTTCTGATGCATCTCGAGCCGGTCGTGGCCGTTTTGTTCCGCGGGGCGTGAAGGACGTTTCGAACCTCACAGATCATGGTAGAGATTCCGGGATTAGACACGCCCGTCTCTCTGAGATTCAGGCTTCCTATCTGCTTGTGAAAGGTCACAGGAAACGAATATAAGTGAATAAATACCAGGTGGTGAAAAGTATGTGGACACCATTCCTGAATGTGGTCAACCTCAAGCGCAGTGATGGATTCTATGAAGTATTCAAGCTTCTTTTTCACTTTCCTCACTGGGTTATAACTGCATCCGACTTTCCTTCTTTACATTTTCCTTCCGTCCTTCTTCCCTTGATACTTTTCTTCATTGTTTTTTTATTTCTTTCCATGTTACTATTTTCCTTCCATCTTTCCTTTCGTCTTTACTTCCTTCCTACTTTCCTCGCTTCATTTCTTTCTGCTTCACCTCCGTGATTATAGTTTGCTTATAACATGTACGTTGATTTCTACACTCGTGCGTCGCTCGTGATGGAACCTAAAAGTTTGACACATTTAATTTGGTGTAACATTTTGAGAGAAGCTGCTTTCACGCACATCTTTGTGATCTTTTGGCCAAATGTATTAAAAAAAACACTTTTACTGGAAGAAAAGACCCCCGAGGCACCGCCAACAGTTCACTTTGCCGTGTTCACTAATCTGGACATTAACAAGGACGTCTCGACCTTTAGCTAGCTCTTAAGTGCTAAATCCTCCTCGCCCCTCTGGTGGAGAGAGTAATGAGCACCTTATAACTAGTTATTAAAATTCCACATCATGTTTCCAGCTTCAAAAACATAATTAAGCTTCAGTTTCACTTTTAAACGGCAGGCTGATGACCTTCCACTTCCTCTTGAATGTCCTCGGGTGCAGAAAAACGTCCCACAGTTCCGTGTGAAAAACGATTTTACGGACCGGCCAGCAGATTCGAAATTAGAATGAAACTGCTCAAGAAGAAGCTATTCTTTGTGCTCCCACCTAGTGGTGATAGTAGGCAATGACCTAAAGTATGCAGAAATGGAAGATGCTGATACAGTGATCTATTATTATTCCCGGTATTTGGCTACCTGATCTACCCTCGTTTTGCCTTTAAGATGTTCCTTAAATATGACCGGAGGTAAAGATCAATACAAGTTTCCTCAAATCGATGATCCTCGTTCCACCCACTGCCCCATGAAGCAGGTTTTTTTCCCCTCCTGACCTTTTATAAACGGGAGAATTGAGGTCCGTTTAACGGCGTTAGCATCGAGCCGCGGGGAGGATGAATGATCCCTCACACAGGGTGTCTCGAACCGTCGTCACTCAGAAGAGCAGCTGGAGTATTGTGAACCGGGAGGCGACCTCTGACCTCCGCCATCCGACTCGGACCCGTGTCTGACGGGAGGAGACCACGATTCAGAACCAGTGGTGAGTGAATTTAACTTAGAAATGACTTATTTATATCAAATCAGAAAATAGTAACAAATAAAATAAATAATCAAACAATTAAATGATAAAGATACCACAAACCATAAATCAATTCTCAAAACAAACAAAAGAAACGATATTAATAATTACATTCACATTTATAAACAAAAATAATCCACTAATATAAAAATATAACTAATAAAGTGAATTAAAATAAAGAAAATACAATAAAAATACAGCATCAATAACAAAACAACGCATTAATAAAAATAGTAATATTCATTGTAATTAAATACAAAATATTAAAATAAAAGTAAAATTAACTACAATTAATAAAACACAAATAAGGTAACTCTATAGATAGATAATAAACATAATAGTAATTGTAGTCACTTTAAAAGATATTTCAGAAGAGTTATGATGGTACAGATATTAGAAAATATTTGACAGTAATAATTCACTTCATCATTAGAAGAATTATTGACACTGTACATGATTTGTACGTGTGTAGAACGGCTGAGACAGGAAATGAACTCTCGCACTATTTCCTGTTTGAAACGAAGGCCTGGTTTGGGTTGTGGTGTCTAAAATAGTGAGACACAACAAGAGTGAGTTTCCTTACAACCTCAGTAATGTGGGTTCGAACTTCAAACTCTTAATCATACAGAGTGAGTTGAATTGGCCTGGTCAATAGTCTTTCTGTGTGTGTGTGTATGTAGCATATATGTGTATTAATGTATACATTGTGCTGTGTGTGAATGTGTGTACTATATATGTGTATTAATGTATATATTGTGCTGTGTGTGAGTGTGTACTATATATGTGTATTAATGTATACATTGTGCTGTGTGTGAGTGTGTACTATATATGTGTATTAATGTATACATTGTGCTGTGTGTGAGTGTGTGTACTATATATGTGTATTAATGTATACATTGTGCTGTGTGTGTGTACTATATATGTGTATTAATGTATACATTGTGCTGTGTGTGAATGTGTGTGTGTGTGTGTACTATATATGTGTATTAATGTATATATTGTGCTGTGTGTGAGTGTGTGTGTACTATATATGTGTATTAATGTATACATTGTGCTGTGTGTGAGTGTGTGTACTATATATGTGTATTAATGTA
>JAOUQU010429324.1:0-10288 GCA_028566735.1 Ammoglanis amapaensis | reverse complement strand
GTTTGTAGAACCCTGTCAGGGTTCATAAAACCCTATCACGGTTCGTAGGACCCTGACATGGTTTGACGAACCCTGTCATGGTTTGTAGGACTCTGTTAGGGTTTACAGGACTTTGGAAGGGTTTGTAGGACTCTGTCAGGGTTAATTGGACAACATCAGGTTTGTAGCACCCTGTCAGGGTTCATAGGACCTTGTTAGGGTTTGAAGGAACTTGTTCGAGTTTGTAGGACCCTGCCAGGGTTTGTATGACTCTGGCATGGTTAGTAGGGCCCTGTTAAGGTTCGTAGGGCCTTGTTAGGATTCGTAGAACACTATCATGGTTCGTAGGACTCTGTCATGGTTATATAACCTTGCCAGGGTTTGTAGGACCCTGTCAGGGTTCGTTGACCTGTGTCAGGGTTCATTGGACCCTGCCTGGTTTCATAGGACCTTGTCAGGGTTCGTAGGACCCTGTTTAGGTTCGTAGGACCCTGTCAGGGTTTATAAAACCCTATCACGGTTCGTAGAACCCTGACATGGTTAGTAGGAAAATGCCAGAGTTCATAGGAACTCGTCAGGGTTAGTGGGACCTTGATTGGGTTCATAACACCTTGTTAAGGTTTGTAGGATTTTGTAAGGGTTTGTAGGGCACTGTCAATGTTCATTGACCTCAGTCAGGGTTCATCGGACCCTGCCAGGGTTTGTAGAATCCTATCACGCTTTGTAGAACCCTGACATGGTTTGACGGTCCCTGCCATGGTTCGTAGGACTCTGTTAGGGTTCAAATGACTTTGTAAGGGTTTGAAGGACTCTGTCAGGGTTAACTGGACCCTGCCAGGGTTCATAGAACCTATTAGGGTTTGTAAAACACTATCATGGTTCATAGGACCTTGTCATGGTTTGTAGAACCCTGCCAGGGTTTGTAGGACCCTGTCAGGGTTTGTTGACCTGTGTCAGGGTTCATTGGACCATGCCAGGGTTCGTAGGACCTTATCAGGGTATGTAGGACCCTGTTTAGGTTCGTAGGACCCTGTCAGGGTTCATGAAACCCTATCACAGTTTGTAGAACCCTGACATGGTTTGACAGATCCTGTCATGGTTTGTAAGACTCTGTATGGGTTCGCAGGACTTTGGAAGAGTTCGTAGGACTTTGTAAAGGTCCGTAGAACCCTGCCAGGGTTTGTAGGACCCTGCCAGGGTTCGTAGGACCCTGTCAGTATCTATAAAACCCTTTCACGGTTTGTAGAACCCTGACATGGTTTGACGGACCCTGTCATGGTTCGTAGGACTCTGTTAGGGTTTACATGACTTTGTAAGGGTTTGTAGGACTCTGTCAGGGTTAACTGGACCCTGCCAGGGTTTGTAGAACCTATTAGGGTTTGTAGAACACTATCATGGTTCAAAGGACTTTGTCATGGTTTGTAGAACCCTGCCAGGGTTTGTAGGATTCTGTCAGGGTTTGTTGACCTGTGTCAGGGTTCATTGGACCCTGCCAGGGTTTGTAGGACCATATCAGGGTTTGTAGGACCCTGTTTAGGTTCATTGGACACTGTCAGGGTTCATAAAACCCTATCACTCTTAGTTGAACTCTGACATGTTTTGAAGGTCCCGGTTTGTAGGTTTCTGTAAGGGTTCACAGGACTTTGGAAGAGATCGTAGGACTTTGTTAGTAGGACTTTGTTAGTAGGACACTGACAGGGTTTGTAGAACCCTGCCAGGGTTCGTAGGACCCTGTTTAGTTTCGTGGACTCTGTCAGGGTTCATAAAAACCTATCACGGTTTGTAGAAACCTGACATGGTTTGACGGACCCTGTTATGGTTCGTAGGACTCTGTTAGGGTTCACAGGACTTTGGAAAGGTTTGTAGGACTTTGTAAGGGTTAGTAGAACACTGTCAGGGTTTGTAGAACCCTGCCAGGGTTTGTCGGACCCTGCCAGGGTTAGTTGGACCCTGTAGGGGTCCATAAAACTCTATCACAGTTCGTAGAACCCTGACATGGTTTGTAGAACCCTGCCAGGGTTTGTAGGACCCTGTCAGGGTTCGTTGACCTGTGTCAGTGTTCATTGGACCCTGCCAGGGTTCGTAGGTCCTTGTCAGGGTTCGTAGGACCCTGTTTAGGTTCGTAGGACCCTGTCAGGGTTTATAAAACCCATTCACGGTTTGTAGAACCCTTACATGGTTTGATGGACCCTGTTATGGTTCGTAGGAATCTGTTAGGGTTCACAGGACTTTGGAAAAGTCCGTAGGACTCTGTCCGGGTTAATTGGACCCTGCCAGGGTTTGTAAAACCTATTAGGGTTTGTACGACCCAGTCGTGGTTCGTAGGACCTTGTCATGGTTTTCAGGACCCTGTTAAGGTTTGTACAACAACAACATTATCAGGTTTGTAGCACCATGTCATGGTTCATAGGACCTTGTTTGGGTTTGAAGGACCTTGTTAGGGTTCGTAGGACCGTGCCAGGGTTTGTAGGACTCTGTCAGGGTTTGTAGGGCCCTGTTAGGGTTTGTAGAACTCTATCATGGTTCGTTGGACCCTCTCATGGTTTGTAGAACCCTGTCATGGTTTGTAGGACCTAGTCAGGGTTTGTTGACCTCTTTCAGGGTTAATTGGACCCTGCTAGGGTTCGTAGGACCTTGACAGGGTTTGTAGGACCCTGAAAAGGTTCGTAGGACCCTGCCAGAGTTCATAGGACCCCGTCAGGGTTAGTAGGACCTTGATAGGGTTCGTAAGACCTTGTTAAGGTTTGTAGGACTTTGTAAGGGTTTGTAGGACCCTGTTTAAGTTCATAGGACCCTGTCAGGGTTCATAAAACCCTATCACGGTTCGTAGAACCCTGACATGGTTAGTAGGACAATGCCAGAGTTCATAGGAACCCGTCAGGGTAAGTAGGACCTTGATAGGGTTTATAAGACCTTGTTAAGGTTTGTAGGACTTTGTAAGGGTTTGTAGGGCGCAGTCAAGGTTCATTGACCTCAGTCAGGGTTTATCGGACCCTGCCAGGGTTTGTAGGACCTTGTCAGGGTTTGTTGGACCCTATCACGATTTGTATTACCCTGACATGGTTTGACGGTCCCTGTCATGGTTTGTAGGACTCTGTTACGGTTCACATGACTTTGTAAGGGTTTGTAGGACTCTGTCAGGATTAACTGGACCCTGCCAGGGTTTGTAGAACCTATTAGGGTTCGTAGAACACTATCATGGTTCATAGGACCTTATCTTGGTTTGTAGGACACTGTCAGGGTTTGTTGACCTGTGTCAGGGTTCGTAGGACCCTGCCAGGGTTCGTAGGACCTGATCAGAGTTCGTAGGACCCTGTTTAGGTTCGTAGGACCCTGTCAGGGTTCATAAAACCCTATCACTGTTCGTAGAACCCTGACATGGCTTGACGGATCCTGTCTAGGTTTGTAGGACTCTGTAGGGTTCACTGGACTTTGGAAGAGTTCGTAGGACTTTGTTAGGGTTAGTAGGACTCTGTCAGGATTCGTAGGGCCCTGTTAGGGTTTGTAGAACTCTATCATGGTTTGCAGGACCCTGTCATGGTTTGTAGGACCCTGTCAGGGTTCGTTGACCTGTATCAGGGTTCATTGGACCCTGCCAGGGTTCGTAGGACCTTGTCAGGGTTTGTAGGACCCTGTTTAGGTTCGTAGGACCATGTCAGGGTTCATAAAAACCTATCACGGTTCGTAGAACCCTGACATGTTTTGACGGACCCTGTTATGGTTCGTAGGACTCTGTTAGCATTCACAGGACTTTGAAAAAGTTCGTAGGACTTTGTAAGGGTTAGTAGGACACTTCCAGGGTTTGTAGGACCCTGTCAGAGTTCGTAGGACCCTGTCAGGGTTCGTAAAACCCTATCACTGTCCGTAGAACCCTGTCATGGTTCGTAAGACTCTGTTAGGGTTTACAGGACTTTGTAAGGGTTCATAGGACCTTGTTAGGGTTTGAAGGACCTTGTTCGAGTTCGTAGGACCCTGCCAGGGTTCGTAGGACTCTGTCAGGGTTCGTAGGGCCCTATTAGGGTTTGCAGGGTCCTGTTAGGATTCGTAGAACACTATTATGGTTCTTAGGACCCTGTCATGGTTTTTAGGACTCTGTCATGGTTTGTAGAACCCTGTCATGGTTTGTAAGACCTTGCCAGGGTTCATAGGACCCTGTCAGGGTTAGTGTTACCTTGATAGGGTTTGTAAGACCTTGTCATGGCTAGTAGGACCCTGTCATTGTTTCTATGACCCAGTCAGGGTTTGTAGGACCCTGTCAAGGTTTGTTGGACTCTGTCAGGGTTTGTTGGACCCTGTCAGGGTTCGTAGGACTTTTTTTTAGAGTTTGTAGAACTTTGTCACGGTTTGTAGTACCCTTTCAGGGTATGTTGGACCCTGTCATGGTATGTTGGACCCTGTCAGAGTTTGTAGGTCCCTGTCAGAGTTTGTAGAACCCTGTCAGGGTTTGTCGTACCTTGTCAGGGTTTGTAATACCCTTTTAGTATTTGTAGCACCCTGTCAGGCTTTGTAGGACCCTGTCATGCTTTGTAGGACCCTGTCAGGGTTTGCAGCACCCTGTCAAGGTTTGTAGGACCATGTTAGGGTTTGTAGGACCCTGTCAAGATTTGTAGTACCCTGTCAGGGTTTGTAGGACCCTATCAAGGTTTGTGGAACCCTGTTAAGGTTTGTAGGACCCTGTCATGGTCTGTAGGACCCTGACAAGGTATTGTGCAGTTTTCAATCCCTCCATGAAGGGTTACGAACATCGGAATGATGCATCTAACTGTGTTTATTGCGAGAATAAGTTTTGTAGGACCCTGACAAGGTTTGTACCACCCTGTCAGGGTTTGTAAGACCCTGACAAGGTTTGTAGCACCCTGTCAAGGTTTGTAGGACCCTGTCAGGGGTTGTTGGACCCTGTCATGGTTTGCAGGACCCTGTCTAAGTATGTAGGACATTGTCTGGGTTTGTAGAACCCTGTCAGAGTTTGTAGGACCCTGTCAAGGTTTGTGGAACCGTGTCAAGGTTTTGGACCCTGTTAGGGTTTGTAGGACCCTGTCAGGGTTTGTAGAACCCTGTCAGGTTTTGTAGGATCCTGTCATGGTTTGTAGGACCCTGTCATGGTTTATAGGACCCTGTCAAGGTTTGTAGGACCCTGACAAGGTATTGTGCTTTTTCAATCCCTCCATGAAGGGTTACGGACGTCGGAACGATACATCTAACTGTGTTTATTACGAGAATAGATTCCTGTTGGACTACTTTACAGCGGTCGCTTCGGAACTCTTTTTACTACCCGTTTTCATTTTTTTCCCGCCTTGGTCATTTTTAGCCAATTCCAATGTAGTTATGAGTCTTCATGTGGTCATCGATTGGGTTATGTGACGCATTAGCCAATCATGGAGAAGTAGGGCGGAACCAAAACGAAAACGGGTGAGATTAGGTAGCGCTGGTGAAAGACCGTGTAACTGAGTGTTAGTCACGCTGTGGAGAAGTTGTAGAGAATTCGTTTTGAACTTGGGGACTCGATACGAGTTAGATATATATAATTAATTATCAATTGTCAGTATTTACAGGAGATATATATCCAAGTGTAAGATGTTGAGAAGTGTGGTGTGTAGAGCCGGTGCTATAACTGGCCAGTTACTGAAGGTAAGTGACTTTACTGAATGACAGACGCTTAGCTAACACACAATTAGCAAGGACACTGAACTCGGTCCATAGGTTGTAAATTAGTGAAATGACATGCACTAGTAATGTCGGGTTCGATTCCCCGGTTAGAGTTTGCATGTTCTCCCCGTGTCCCGTGTTTCCTCCTAGATTCCAGAGACATGAAGTTAGGTTAACTGGAGCTACTGAAATTCAACTGTGTAACTAACCTGTAATTGACTGACGTAAAGAGGATTGTAGATGTTTTAATTCTTTTAAATGATTTGATGCTTTTAAATGCTTTTTTCTTATGTGAAGCATTTTGAATTTCCACTATGAAAGTTGTTATACAAATAAACTTGCCTTGTGTAGGGGTTAAACGGTGGTAAAATTTATTGATGGATGGAGGGATGGATGGACTTGTACAAGTAAAGTGCTATTTTGCCACTAGGAGGCGCTGTTGGGATTACATTGATGCTTTGCTTCTATCTCAGGAACTGTATTAGTGACAACAAGCAATTCTTTCCCCCTCAGATTCTGGATGAATGACCCAAATTTAACACATTCATTGTAGTCAAATTGTCCTGCTATTTGTCCACTGATTTTTGTATTTGTTTTATAGACTTGACCCAGCAATAAACAATAAGAGTTGTGTCTCCTATTGACTTTATGGCCACTATTTTCTAAAGTAAATGTCCAAATGTGAGCAAACTCCCAGGTCTCATCAGTACTAGAATTCTGTGAAGCACAATGCTCTTGTTTTGTACTCGAAGACAAAATAATAACGAAAGAAAATGATAAAAGCATGTATAATACATGTAATACATGTTTGTACAATGTCTTATGTATTTTGCAGCAGCTTGTAAAAACTTGTGAGCGTGGTTCAGTGTTTTTTTGTTTTGGAAGTTTCATACACTAATTCAGTGGTGTTCGTCTTTCTCCATGATATTTTACAGTTTTTATGGTGATTGTGTTGGTTCCAATTTCAGTTAAATAAAAGCTATGTCAAATCTATAATGCAAGCCACGATCTCATGCGGCGAACCTTAATGTGAGCAGCGGTAAGAATTTATTCATTTCATGATTTTTAATATCACGGCAGTTTTAAATTGCCTCTCTAGCAGTTTCTGCATTCACATCTAACACAAAAAATAATTATTCCAGTCTTGGGATTAGCTTGTGCCAGTTGAAATCTCGGGCACACTTCGTTGAATATAATGAAATAAAAAAAGAACTACACACTTGACGTTTGCAATACGATTTCTTTTATTTACAGATGATAGAAGGTACAGAAGTGGGTACAGCTGTTTTCTGGTTACCGTGGTGACCTTATCAACAGCTACTGTACAGAGTACCACACTGAGCTGAGAGCTCTCAGTATGGAGCACCTGGACCCAGTTACATAAAACACCTTGTTGTTTTTATTGAATCTTTTTAGGGAATATTTTCCCTCAGCTAAGGGAATTACTTAAGTGTGTTAAATTAAATTCCTCAGTCTTTTCACTTAACTAAGGGGATAATGTAAGTGATTTACTGCAATAAATAATGTTTTACTGCAGTAATGTTTGACTGTTTCTATGACAATGACACAAAATGTTTCAGCATAAAACGTTGAAAAAACACTCACTCATCTTTAAAAGTCATCAACAGTGGAGCTAAATTCTTAATTTCTCAAGCTTAAAGGGAGGATTTGGGTCCTTTAAATAATACCTCATACGTTTTTTGTGCAACACACTTAACTTTAAGTAAAAGTTATAGGAGAACTTGAGAGATGAAATCCCTTAAGGCAGGACATGAAATTTTGTCCATAGGAGGCGCCACAACTGACAAAATCGATACAACTATATGAGGTAAAATTCAGAAATTTGGCGTCCATACACTTGAGCCAACTTTCATACACATAAGGTGGGTGTTATACCAATGTAAATCAGCCTTAAGAAATGTCCTCTGGGGGGGGGAGCACAGTTGTTTAATGGATCCTATGCTGCTTGAACCATGATCGTTGCGATTTGCAGCTGCATTTTATATTGTAATTGTTTTTAATTTACAGCATATTTAGCATCAATACAAACAACATAAAGTCTGAATTATTATAATGGTAAATGGCACTATTTACATTTTATTTCTTTTTTGTAATATTACTGAGCATCACCAAAATAATGCCTATATCTGCGGCCTCTCTCCCCGAAGGAGAGGAACGTCTTTTCAATCTTGTAATATAGATTTGACAAATAAAGCTTCTTTGACTTTGACCCCTAAAACATATTATAAAATATCTGGTGTTTTTTTTTTTATAAGAAAGTACTAAAGTATTTTAAGCAAAGTAGCTAGAATAGACACAATACTGCTTATACTGCATTAACAGATCAACAGAATGTGTCGTAACTAACTAAAAACATAATTTTGTGTTATTGTTTAGCACTCTCGACAGACCGTACCAGTGTGGTGGGGAACCCAAGCACAGCAACGATGGGCATCCAGCCTTCCTATGAACACTTTGGTCCTCTTCGTGCCACAACAGGAAGCCTGGGTGGTGGAAAGAATGGGGCGCTTTCATCGAATCCTAGAGCCTGTATGTTACCAAACAATCTCTCGCTAGATATATACAGAATGTGTGTTAGTAAATATGTGTCCTGTTTGTTTGTTTTTGTTCTCCAGGGTCTTAATTTCTTAATTCCCATCTTGGACAAGATCAGGTACGTGCAAAGCCTCAAAGAGATCGTGATCGATGTTCCTGAGCAATCTGCGGTGTCGCTCGGTGAGTGGAAAATGAAATCTGTCTACTTCATACATGATTGTGCAATAGGACCGGTTCCAAATCAAATTTTCCCATCATAATCAAAAAGATTTAATTCATATTAGATCTCTTAAACCTAATATTATCCTAACCTTTGTAATCATACATACAACATGCTGTTGGAATGAACATAATGGGAGCTGCCTTGCCGTTTTGATGCCTACATTTTGGAACTATTTAAGTGAAAATTGATGTCACATTGTTGTAAATGAAACCTGTAGGGTTTGGGTGATGTAATACTGGTATTTATTTATTAATTATTTATTTACTGTTTATTCTTAGAGGATTCGTATGCTCGTTGACATCCACCACAATTCCTGAATTTACATAAACATTTACAGAATATTCTTAAACTTCTAAAACTCGTTACACGTAGCAGTTTATCAAAATATATAATTGTCCAATTTTTACAGTGGGAGAATTTTTATCGAGCAGAATTAAGTTCTCTTTGGTTTGGCCTTCCAATACAGTTTAGATTTTTTTTATGTAGCCCTCTTTTAGAAATGAATGGCCCTGCCCTGGGATAAAGTGGCACAACACGCTAGCATGTCAGATAGCATCTCTCTCAGTTATATTGTCACTGACAAGTTGCAAATGATTGTTTGGTCAGAATGCATACACCTATACAACAAAAAAACATTTCTAATAAGAAATGTTTGAAAATATCTCACTTTATCTCACTTTACGTTACCTTTCTGTTTGTGTTTAATTCATGTTTGTTCCAAACTTGAAATGTATTCAAGTTGAAATTAATCGTTACTGATCTAAAGCGTTTGTATGTATAACTGCTCGTAACCCAACATTACAACTTACATGAATCATGTAGGAGTTGCTACTGTTTTTTTTCGCCAAACATTAATAGGGCAACCAAATTATCCAAAGTTAAAGTCATCAAAAATTTACATTAGAGAACCATTTAAGATGATTTAGGACAGGTTGGACTTCGGAGTGAAGATAAAGCAGTCAACAAGTGCTCTCTTAATGTTTCCTGTTCCTTTCAGACAACGTGACTCTTCAGATTGATGGAGTTTTGTACCTCCGGATCCTCGACCCCTTTAAGGCACGTGATTGAGATCTGTAATGTTCCATCTGGATCACATTTGCTATCTTTGTACTTGTAATGTATAATTCTCTTTTTTGTGACTTTACAGGCCAGCTATGGAGTCGAAGACCCCGAGTATGCTGTAACTCAGCTAGCACAGACCACCATGAGATCAGAGCTGGGAAAACTAACCCTAGATAAAGTCTTCAGGGTAAAAAGGGTCCCACCACTTCAATAAACTGGCAGATTTTATGCTGAATGCTCATCGTGGGTGTTCTATTTACTTGGGCTGGGGACCAGCATTATAATGGTCACTAGGGTGGCACCTAGTCAACCAGAAGTGCAGAGATTCAAAAGGTGTTTCACTTAAACTATAGTATGGTAATGTTTCATGTGTGAGCACTCCCGCTGAAAATGTAAATGGATGAGTGGCTAGCTCTGTCACCTCGCAGCAAGATGGTCCTTAGATAAATTAAGGTCATTCTCACCTTTCGATGGCTGTCTACACAGCTAGTGGCACCATTTATGGACGTGGTCACTTTTGCCACGGCAAGCTGGTTTCTCGTGAATATGAGGGGTTTTACTAGAATGTATTTTAATTAATTAAGTCATTGAGCTACACCTTTCACATCTGGATTTCCCCCTTTTATCTCTAAATCAAATTCCTAACTTAAAACCAGCTGCTTGTTGCACAACATACAATCACAGGATATCAGCGACTTTAAAACACCTCACCCAAACCATTATTTAGCTGCTTTATATATATATATATGATTTTTACCCTCCAGTCGAAATCGACCCTGGGTCACTCTGTGGATCGTTACCGATCCCAGAGTATTTCGGCAA
>JAOUQU010429313.1:0-10289 GCA_028566735.1 Ammoglanis amapaensis | reverse complement strand
GTGAATGTCGCTTGTGCATCAGATTTACAGGCGTGCGTTAATTGCGATAAAATTTTTAACGCGTTAAAATCTTTGTATTTAATTAATCGAAATTAAAGTCCCGGCCCTAATATAAACATTAAACAAACACATACCCCATAACATTAAGCGATTGCTACAATATATTACATATATTGTAATTTTCTAATTTACACTAATGCAAGTGTGATTTTAAAAAGAATAGCGACAAAAAAAATGTATGCCGCTCACTGGTAAGTGTCACTATAATGAGCCCGCGGGCACCACGTTGGTGACCCCTGTGTTAAATTAATCTATTCATCTTTATGCTTATAACACTATCTGCACTGTCTAACTATGTCTTTCACTGGAGGCAAGACAAAAAAATTGCCAGGTAACTATTTTGTTCCGTCATGGATAATGCGATTGTTTGTGAGTTTTATCTTACATTTAAAAAAACATAGCCAATATTGGGCAATCATATTAATATATTTAATCAGGTACAGTTTTAGAATTAGCTGATCACCACAACATTTGATAGACTTGTTTACATATAGACGATGGTCACCTAAGTATAACAGCTTGGAAAGAACAGCTGTAACTACGTTAACATTGATCATATGCAATTATTTAAAGTAAATATTTTGGCCCCCCAAAGCCCCCCGGTTGCACACATGCACCCCACTTTTTGAGAAGGACTGAATTTATGAATGAGTACTGCTGCATTTCATATGTCTATAAAATGTCTAAAACTAATATTGCACAAACACAGCCTGATTATTAATAATTTATTTATTTATTTATTGGAAAGACTCTTTCTCGTGCTATTTAAATTTGCATTTCATACTTATTACTCAGCTCAGGTCAACCAGGGCAGACACTTCCGCTACCATGCTGTTGTATTGAGTTTAGTGAAGTCACATTAATGTCTCAGGCTACAAAGGCTACAGTCTCCAATAATACTTAGTTTTCATACATTTCCCTCTGATACATTTTCATTTTGAGGTAGTATATAACACGTCGGTTTCAGATCCCGCTGCTCTTAACTTGGTTCTCGAAGAAAATGTGCTTCCTCCAGCTGAAGCAACACATTAAGAAGCTTACTCTGTAGCATCGGTTTGGCATTCACTGCTTTTCTAGCTCAGATTGTGACATTCTGATTTTTACAAGGTAAGATGTGCAGTAGCTAAGATTTAAAGTTGATGTACTAAAATAAGTACATTCACAGACCTGCTCACCTGTCCTTGTTATGAATATACAGATCAACATCAGAAATAAGAATATAAATATAAAATTGCTGTTGGTAATATTATTTACACACATGCAAAGATTATGGTTTGATTATGATTAATTTTTTTAAATGAACCTCGTGTCCTGTTGGTAATGCGTCTGACATTCTATCTCGCATTATGCATTTGCTGTGATGTGTGTTTGTGATTTCTTGTTATTCTGTTTTTAGTGTTCTTTGGTTTTAAATAGGGTTTCACAAGCCCTGCAAATACTTAAAACTGAACACATCAGCGGAACACCTGAAGTGATGTTGGAAATATCGAATGAGATGAAAGATAAATTATGTCGTGTTTTACCTGCTTCAATCCATCTTGGTATGGAGCCTCTTGAAGGAAGTTTATTGCAGGTTTGTTGATTGTTTGTTTCGAGGGGTTTCCACCAAGAGTGGTCAGTCAGTGACCAGCTAGGAGCCTGGGAGGTAATTGTTTTTTAAGGACAGTTTTTGTTTATGTCATTGACCCTAAAGCCATTTCTCAGTGGTATTTTATTATTTTATATTTTTGGGGACCTTGGTGTTCCTTTCATCACTCGACTGCTTAAGTGGCCTATAGGACAAAACCTGAAGACATTTAATATTATCTCCGTCAAAACATGTTTTAAACATGGTGAATAGAAATGGCAGCATTACAAAGTCCTAAATGCTTTACTGTTCCAACTTTTGTAGAATGTCAGACCAGTATTGCAGTAGCAGTTGTCTAATAATAAATGAAATAAAGTCTATTAGACAAAACATGAAATACTTTAATTATTTAAATAGACATAATTACATATATATATACAATCATATATACATAAAAATTGCAAGGCAATGAGTAGTTATGTCACTGTACAGACTCTGTTAAAGAAAAAAACAACTTTTTTTTGCTTTAAAATAGACCCAGAATACATTTCAAATAATGTAATTTAAGGTATTGTGTAAAGAATCTTGATTTTAGTACAAAAATGTATTAGCCACCTATAATTAATTATATACCAACTGTTCTGGAAGCGAGGTTTTAATCATTGTTTTAGGATTTTAAACATATTACCTAAGAAAATGCTTGACATTGTTGCATGACATTTAAAAAAATCGTGAGATTAATAGAAGTGAATGATAGAGGGATCCAAGTAAAAGTATAGACACAGTAATTAAACTGGCTAAACATAATGTTTTCAGTGGCAAATTCTCAAGCATATATGTCACACCAATTGCTGGATAGAAGCGAACAATTAATATCAGCAAGTTTGAAGTAATGATTTTGAAAGCCTTTATTTTTCTCTGGTGCATATCATGTCCCCCACCTGGACCAGGATGCTTTAGTGCTACCAGTGTTGCCACGCTGCAAAACAATATTACAACAAGAAATACAGAAGTAAATGTAAGAAACAAAAAAACACTTTGCTTAAATCGCAGTACCATAGTCACTACTGCAAAAGCTAGAGATGTAAGCCATGTAAAACAAGCTAACAGAAGTCCATACTTATACAGCTTTAGCTTCAGGTAAAAGATTGGATGAATGACTGCTACATATTGTTCTAAACAGATCCAAGTTTGGAGCTTTGCTTGAGCAAGAAAGCATACAAAAGCGAAACCGCTTGCTGTTAAAAACAAAACAATATTTAAATTGTAAAAGAAAAAAACAAAAATTATCGATGTACTTGAAAGTACTGCTGAAATAACCATGTTAAAATTAAGCACATCTGAGGATTTATGGTCTTTATTTATTACTATTGTTTTCAAGCAATGCAACAGACCACAGAGATGAAATGGCAGGATAAAAACTGCTATAGCCATCATACAAACATAAACATCAGCTGAACAAATATCATGTCCTGAAGTGATGTTGGAAATATTGGACAAGATGCTCGAATTATTAAATGTGAATCCCATAATGCTTTAGGGCTCTTCAATCTAAAGATGAAAAATGTTATCAGTATAATATCCTTAGTAAAGTCAAAGCAAATTTATTTGCACAGCACCTTTCATACACAGTGGCAAATCAAAGTGCATAAAAAGCATTTTAAAGCATTAAAACATTTACAATCGTTTAAACATTCTTGAGATCTTGAACCCCAACAAAATGTATAAATACATGATGCCTCAAAATTAAATTATGTCTTAAAATCATACCTTAAAATTACAGTTTTAACTGCTTGTGTCTGGAGATCAAAAAACATATATTTTAATCTCATCGTGTACAAACACTGCATGTTCACATAATAATTTCACTTGATGAATAAATTGATGTATTTATTATCCCCCTTTATCCAACTGCTTATTTGTTTTTTGTGACATAATGAGAAACTGAATCGTAATCATTCAGTTTTTAATGGGCAAAGCCTGTTTAGAGATGAAGACAACAAACAACCACTTGAGTTGACTTGAATCAGTTGCAAAATAATCATACTTATAACTAAGTTGTTCTTAAAGTTCTTTATAATTTGCTTTTATCAATCATTTTTGGTAACTGCTACCCAGAAATGGTCTCGCATTCAGCACCGTATTGCATCAGAAAAGCTGCTGAATTAATGTTTTGTAGTTGGATTTGCAATAATTTAAGAAAATAAAATCCTAAATATGTACATTTTTTTACAGATATATTTTAACATATATGCTACTACAAAATACATGCAACTACACTGCTTTCAAATATATTTGGTCAGGAATTAAGCTTTGTTTATAATGTGTAGCTTTTATGTTTGTATTTATGAAACTGAAAATTTATTAGTTTAAATTTATGTTTTACTACACCCAACATAAATCTTTTTCAATAATCAGAGAAATCTACTCATATTGTATTATATACATTGTTTATGTGCATAGTTTTTGTACAGTATTTTCTGCCTATCTGTAAATTAATTACTGTGTAGCACGTCTGCCTGTTGCAATTCACAATAAACAAGTAAAATGAGTTACCTGCTGGAAGTGAAAATAGATATGTGGCAATATGCTAGATAAAACCAAAAAATCATGAAATGAACAGACAATATTTCTGTCCTTTTTAAGTTAAATAAGAACAATGTTTGTTATTGAGATTGGAACTTTTATACTGTATTTGAATTTCATTACTAATTTGCAATTCATACTTACATAATTCATTTTTACAATGCCTCAACTGATGTCTTCATTCACACACATTTGTAATCTCTCACCCTAGCCAACAAACAAATCAGGACTGCTAAAAAAGCAACAATCAATTATCCTCATGTTATTATTTTTGTAAATACAAAGTTGTGCATCTGTTAAAGCTGAAAACAAATATTTTGTACATAAATAATGCATTTTGTTTTTAACGACTAAAAAGTCTACAAAATTAATCTTTTTTATGTCCTTTAAAAACATATGACTCACTATGAGCAGGTGATTATTTGACTAATGAAGCGTTTAGAAAGGAATTGACCAAATATTTATTTGTTGCATCACAAAATTATGACCACTAGCTAATATCCAAAATAACCAGTGCAACTGACAGTAGCTAATAGGAATGTGACCCATTGTGGAATGCTCCGTTTCAGCTTGTTCGTATTGTTGTGTCACATTGTATGTGACTGACGTGGCTGCTCAGTATTCCAGGTAGCAGTGCTCCATCACTTTAGTCTTTATTCTATCTGTGGTTGTCCAGATCACGTGCCTGTTGCCCTATAAGGTCCGGTGTCACAATCTCAGGCCTGCTTCACTTTTTGTCCCGGGTTGTTATGTTCTGGATGAGCCGCAGTTTATGTATCTGTCCCGTTATATCTATAATTTAGAAAGTTGTTCAAATACACACTGTTTCAGGCCTGCTGTGCTCTTTATCCCAGGTTGTTTCATAGTTTTGGGGTCATGTTTTGGGGTCATGGTACCTTGGTACGCTGGATGTCGTTCATGTGTATCTAACCTGGACCGCCAGTCACTGCTCCTGTGTTTGTCTACACTGGTCCACTGGACATTGCTCTTGTGGCTTTACTCATCCTGGTCCACCCGTGAAGTCTCTGGATGCTGTGTCACTGTTTTCCCTGCTTCTTTGGACGTCTCTCTTGTGTCTCTATCTACTGTGGTCTACCGGGGTGTGCAGAATCCCTGCTATAAAAACTGCTTTAGCCATCATATAAACAAACATCAACTGAACAAATATCATGTCCTGAAGTGGTGTTGGAAATATTGGACAAGATGCTCAACTTATTAAATGTGAATCACATAATGCTTTAGGGCTCTTCAATCTGAAGATGAAAAATGTTATCAGTATAATATCCTTAGTAAAGTCAAAGCAAATTTATTTGCACAGCACCTTTCATACACAGTGGCAAATCAAAGTGCATAAAAAGCATTTTAAAGCATTAAAACATTTACAATCGTTTAAACATTCTTGAGATCTTGAACCCCAACAAAATGTATAAATACATGATGCCTTAAAATTAAATTATGTCTTAAATTATGGTCCACCCTTGAAGTCTCTGGATGCTGCTTCTGTGTCTCAGTTTTCCCTGCTTCTCTGGGTGTCTCTCTTGTGTCTCTATCTACTGAGGTCTACCGTTGTTTGCAGTATCCCTTCTGTGTGCTTGTATTTAATGTGCCCTGGTTTTAAATAGGGGTCTTTTACCATCCCTAACAGCTAAACGGACAAGCAGTGAATTAAAGGGTCATAATAGTATGTGACTGCAGTGCTTCCCATAGCCTCTGGAGAGTGCTAGGATAAAATGCCATAAGTTTAATCAATATGCCATCTGGACAAAGAACTTTGTTGCAAAAATAGCATACCTGCTGTTTTCCCTTTCTGTAGCTTGTTCTGTGTTGCCCATTCACTGCTCAATGTAAAATGACCACCAGATTTATAGTAATTTGTTTTTATTGATGGTGACCTTTCATAATGCATGTTGACCGATGACTGACATCAGCTGTGCTGTTATCCAGTGAACTGTTCTGTATGCTCTTAGTGATCCAGTTACGTGCATTGACTGTGTCTTGTGCAATCTAGGTTTTCATCCATGCTAAAGCAGCTGATTTGTCATTTTTGTATCAGTATTTGGGCTTCATTATGGACCCCCATGATCTATGGATCCCCCCTCCCCCAGTTCAGGGTCATCCGACCTCTCCTTGTTAGTCCGTTCTTGTCCTGTTGGGTTCCGCTTTGTTGCTCCAGGGATCTTTATATGCTTTAATTTATGTTAAAATCTCTTAAAATCTTATTTCATCCTTGTGTAACTGTCTGTGTTTAGCATGCTCAGTTTTAAGGTTCCTATACATTCCCAAATCATCAGTTCCTAACAACAAGCCTGTGACAACAAAACTCTAAACACATTTTAATGTATATTTTTAACGAAATATATGTATATATATATATACACACAATGTTCATAAATTATTAAAATAAACTTAGTTTACGCTTAGTTTAGTGTTCTAAAAAACCGAAATAATAAAATAGGTTCCGAATGAACCTATTTAGCACAGCGCAGGTCTAAATTTTTGTAAACCAGACATTTCAGTTTTAATTTAACTTAAAACCATAGTTTCCAGTATGTGTAATTAAATGTAAAGTAAAATGATTCAATGTTGTATTCACCAAAATGAAATGAAAAACAGAAAGTTTGCAGAGCATATATTTTGAATTCTCGTTATGTTCTTTTTCTCAGAAAAGGTGATTATTTGACTAATGGTAGTGGTAGTTATAAGCTAACAAAACAATGCTAACAAAATACCATACTCATGCCTATTTATCAACAATATTTTTAAAGCTCACCCTTACTAAGAAAACAAGGACACTTTTGTTAAATCCATTGGACATTTTGATTATAAATACATTTATTAAAAACATATTATTTGAAAGGTTGCCATTATCATTAATTTGTCATACGCATGCCAAAATTTTTTTACGTTGCTTTCAGTCAGAAGATATATATCCTTAAAGTTGGGCATTTTAAAATGTATATACATACAGTACATAGAGTGTATACAATGCAGACATTTATATATACAGTACATACAGTGTAGACACCGTATATAGTAGTATATCTTCTGAAAATAAAAAACAAGAAAAAAAAAACTCTCTCTTTATAGCTCTGGGACTTTCTTAACATGGAGAAATTTACATTCACCCTATTGTATAAAAAAGACAGTGAGCCACCCAGTACAGAAAAAAGTAATACAACAACATTGAACATTACCTATACAACGAGTAACAGTATATAAATAAAATCACAATACATACAAAATGTCAGTACATATTTTACACCGAGAAAAAGCATGGCTTTTTGATTAAACGAAAGAGATAAACAAGTGAATGAAAGATAGATCCAAACTGAAGTAAAGACAACGATACTGATCCATATACACACAATGTTTTAAGAGGCAAATACTGCGACCAAATTGTGACACAGATGTGTGGACAAAAGCGAATTATTACCACCACCAAGGTCAATGTAATAATTTTAAAAGCCTTTAGTTTTTTAAGGTGCATTTCACTTATCTGCCCCCCACCTGGGCTCGATTGCCATAATGTTGTCAGTGTTACAACACTGCAAAACAAAATTAATAAAAACAATCCAATAATATGTATAAGAAATACATAAATACCAAATTTATGGAAGTGAACTTCTATCATGCCAAAAATTAGGGATATAATCCATGTGAGGCTGACTAATACAGCTCTATACCTAAACTGTTTTATTCTCAAGTAAAATATTGGATGAACCACTGCCACATATTGTTCCACACATATACAGGTATGAAATTGTGTCTGAGCATGTAAAAAAGCATTAGTCAGTATGTTGCCTATAATATATAGAAGCCAATCTGTTGGATGTAAACTGAATATAAACAGAATAATTGGTGGTGTACATAAAACAAGTGATGCAATAATAATATTAAAATTAAGCACATTGGAGAAACTACAGTTTTTTTGTGTGGTCAGTGATGTCCTGCAGTGCCACAGAGCACAGATATTCAAGGGTAGAAATAAAATTGCTAAAACTGACAAACCAACATAAACTTCAAATGAACATTTGTTATAGCTTTCGGTTTCTTGTAAAGTAATGTTATGTTTATTGGATGAGATAATGGAGTCAATGTCAAAGCTCGTTTCTAATACCATGATGTATATATGAATGTTTTCTTTAATCTGTTGATGAAAAACTGAAAATGGAGACAATTGATTAAAACATTGTTACTAATATGTGTTTTTTATTTTGTATAATCAATGCCATTTATGAGATTATTATACTACCTGTTAATGTGGAGAAGCAATGTAGTTCAGTAAGCTGATGTTGTATCTGATACAACAAAGAAATTTGTTGAGAGATTTGATATTTAGTTTATACAGGTTGCTATCACCTTGCTATCAATGTGCACATAAAACAATTTGTTCATCAGACAGATTGGGTGGGGACATCTCAATCCCCTGAGCAATGGGTTTAAATAAATTCAAATGCCAACACATCACTGCTGAATTAATTATACAAAGAATAATAAAAGATTTCAGTCAAACACTAATATGTATATAATATCAGGTGTGCGTGGTTAATGTCAGAACACACTTGAAAAAACAAAACATTAAATATTGTTAATTATGGCAAAGTAATACATTATAAAATTCTCTCTAGTCTGCAATTTTCCTTAGTATATAAAAATGAGTCAAATATTAATGTATATTACACTGTAATACACGATAAAATACTATAACTGACATTAAAGGCAATTCTGCAAAAAATATATTAGACAGGTGCATCACGTATTTTTTACATTAGTACATTAGCACATTAGTAGCTGAAAAGATACCACACAAATTGCCTCATAAAAGAAACTAAAATAATAAATGTGGTGGCACTGCTGGGGATTTTGGGCCTCATGAAAAAATATTACTTGGTGCTCCACCACCCCAAGACACACCAGCACTAAATAGTTGAAACGCTTCATATGAAAAATTATACAGAACACTTAATTATTATTATGTATTTTTGTTACAGTTTTTAATATGTAACAAACATTAACAGTTAAATGTAAAGCAAAAATAAAAAATAAATTAATAAATAGAAATGTTAAATAAATTCATGAAAATTCTTATGAGTGTTTGGCAACAGCAGAATAAAAAAAAAACTACTTTCAAGCAAACCAGTTGGCAATATTAATCAATAACAACACGGACCAACATGACTTGTCATTAAGAAAAGCAGCATTTATCTAATGATATTCTGAGTTTTTGTTTAGCATGGAAATGAGTTTATTTTAATAAATAATAAAAATGTTCAGCTTTGTTTGGCTTGAGATCTACTTACTCAGTCGACAAGTAATATATGATTTACTTTATCTCTATCTAAAGTGAGATATGAGGTCAACATCTTTGTTTCAAACTCACAGCTTTCACTTGTCAGTAAAGCTGAAACCTTATCATTTTAATGTAGAAAAGAACAGATTTGTTCAGGAAAATATATTTTACCATTTTCATCAACAGCAACTTCCAAAACTGCCCAGTAGATGACATTTAAAGATTGTAACACACACAGTTTGGTGTTCTTATCTAATCCCATGACTTTGATCTGTCTTGGGCCAACTACAGCATAATCTGGTGTTAATTATTGTAGAGTTCTGAAAAATGTCAAAAATGTCAAAAACATAAATGGGTACCTTTTACCATTTTTTATTTTTGTTTAAAAATATACACAAATATTATATTATATTATAAAATATATACTGATTGTGGAGGACATTTCATGTATTACATCTAATTAGTCTACTCATATTAAATTGTGTTAAACACATTATTATTGATCATTTATAGTACTTTTTATTACGGGTAGTAATTACATTTTAATGGCATACGTTACTTGGATATAATACTTTATGAGTTCGTTATTCTTAAGACCTAACTTTGTACCAGGTCAGTCTATTTCTACTTAATCTTGTTAAGTTGAGAGAGAGAGAGAGAGAGAGAGAGAGAGAGAGAGAGAAAGAGGGTGTGTGTGTGTGTGTGTGTGCGCGCGTGTGTGTGTGTGTGTGTGTGTGTGTGTGTGTGTGTGTGTGTGTGTGTGTGTGTGTGTGTGTGTGTGTGTGT
>JAOUQU010429302.1:0-10289 GCA_028566735.1 Ammoglanis amapaensis | reverse complement strand
TCTCTCTCTCTCTCTCTCTCTCTCTCTCTCTCTCTCTCTCTCTCTCTCTCTCTCTCTCTCTCTATATATATATATATGTATATATATATATATATATATATATATATATATACACACTAACATATTACAAAAAAGTTGCGATGAAAGCAATTTTTTTAAAAAGAGAGAAATGACTGAATAACAAAAATGTGATTTTAAACAGCTTATGTCAAAATATGACTATAATCATTTTATTGTACAAAATCATTGTCAATGCTGAGTCTTACAGTAAAGTTTCAAAATGATACCCAGTTTGCCATTAATTATTTTTGAAATGTTTAGAAAAGGCAAAATAAAATGGAAATTTTTGGCATCAATGAAACACCAGACACATCAACAACAAGTCCAATGCGTAGTACGTCATAGTGTGTGTACGATTGTGTCAGTGACCTTGGGAAAGGTTATTTAGACTTCTGTAATGGCAGCATTACTGTAGAAAAGTACATTAAAGGCCATATATGCATATCAAGAAACAGAGAGCACTTTGTATCATTAGTGTCAAAAGAAGTTTTATATGACCATAGTTACTGATCTAAAATAAAATTAAGTTCACAAGACAAAACATGATATGTCTTGGGTTTAGAGTAGCAGCAATGAAATAAAAGTTCAAGTTAATGTAAGAAAATGTTTTGTCAATACTGCCTCAACTGCAAGCACTTTTGTACCAAGTGAAGACGACTAAAGTTGTAAATCACTTACAAACAACATACACTAGGTATATAAGCAATAAACTAAAAGAAACATCTTAAAGGTGGGTTATTTTTACAGAGGTTGGAGGGAGGGGGATAAGGCTAGAGTTTCAGATGCATGCTGATCTGTTGGTCTGTGCGAGAAACCAAGTCCATAAAGAGAAATACACTGTTTTGCTGAGCCATCAGACAATGTCATTAAAACCCTCTCGGCTTGTCAGAAGCCTGTGACAGTCTTACTGGATCCTACTTACTGCCTTGCTTTCTCCTAGGTGAGAACCTCTTCGCTGCCTCTCCTGAATCCTGTTTGTCTTTGCTTTAACAGTGATGGATATTAAGGATTTCAATCTTTTTTTCCCGCTTGTTTTGGAACTTACCACCATCAGGTGTATCCAGAATCTTCATGAAGTAGCAGATTTTAGAGTTATCTGCTAAAAACTGATTATTTGTTTAGCAATATCTGGTGATGTGGTAACTATAAAATGGCCATTGCAATAATAAAGATATGAATGCTTTATTATTGCTTTTAAGTCTATGTCTAAATACATGTACAGTGCAATCCTTGTAATTGTGTGTGTGTGCTTACAATTAATCTCTTCTAAAAATAAAGTAAAAATAACATCTTTAATTAATTTTACTAACCTTTACAAAAATCATCTGTGTCGAAGTGCTAAGTCATTAGATGGTCACTATTTGATGGATCATTTCTATGCAACTTTGCAATACTTTGCCTTGCATGAAATAATTGTCTGCAACAATAATATAGTTTAATTTAACATAGATGAGGGTATTTGTCAAAATACTTTACTTAATGATTTATGAAGTGAGAATATGACATAGTGTAACCTTATTCTACTCTGACAAGGTCAACAGCAGATGTACTTACTTAGCTTACTTAGCTTAGTAACCTATCAGTTATCAGTGTGTATGTCAGATTCTAAATTAGTATGTACAAAATACGTCTTCATTGGGTACATTGGGTGCATAGTGTAATCATGTGCAAATCATTTCAGAGATCTGTCTATCATAGATGTACACTGGGGTTGAATTTCCCTATCCATATTTATAAATCCCACTATTAGACACGCCTTACTATGTGTTGTCTAATACACATGTCTATACAGTATTAGAAATCTGATTCTGTCATACCTTGTTTAGACCACTTGGGATTTTTTCATGTTTGTCACTGGACAATTAACATATGATTTTTATTCTGTCAGTAGAGGGAGAATCTTGTATTAAGAATAGGCACATTAAATGTAGTAGCTTATGCATAATCTGTATTCTGACAGTAGCTGTTTCTTACAGTGTCATGAAACTGTATTAAATAAAAACTATAAAATGCAAGAGAATATTACATAATATCATGTAAGAGTAATGACACGAAACAAACTATGCTTTTACCTCCAGGGGTCTGAAACTAACATCAAGTCAAGATGTCCGAGTAAGTCCTTCATATGTTTGTTTATGTGTTATGTGTTTTGTAAAATGTAAATGACATTTTACAAAAACTTCCATCAACTTTTCATTTGTATTTCACCGTATGCCTATTTTGCTAATACCATGTATTTAATTCACAAAAAGAAAAAAGATGTCATCGAGTCGGAAGCATCATCTAAAGGTAAACTACCAAAAGTTACAAATTATGCTTTCATATTGTATGTTACCTAATATGCATTTCTGTAATCAAATAATGTTTAACACTTTTTTTGCAGAGTTTGATGCTGTCCATTGCCAAAGGTTTGCTGGAAGCAGAGGCAGTTGCAGCAGAGGAAACAAGGCAGACATATATGGAAGAAACTTGCCCACCCCTGGATCTTGGAGGATCTATGGCTGACCTTCAGGTGTATTAACATTTGCATAAAGACTATTAAACTTATTTTATGGATTGAGTGTCTAATATATTAATCTGCCACACTTCATCTCGATTAAATATTTTAGAGAATACAGATTGTGGTGATCTTATTTTTTAAAATTAAGATCTGCTTTTTACTTATATCTGCTTTTTATAAGTTGTCACTATTTTGTATCTCAGTAATCAATTTTTGTGCATAACACATCTAGATTTAGCGTTGTGAAAAAAATTATGTACTATTGACAAATGTATGTTTTAAATGAATTTCAGGAGCTGTGCAAGAAAATTTATGCAAAGATTGACAAGGTAGATGAAGAGCGATATGACTTAAATAGCAAAGTGGGCAAGTCTGACAAGGAGGTACGACAATACCCATTTACTAAACGTTTTATGTGTTATCTAAACTTATTATGTATTATGTATTATGTAATTATGTGAACTATTTGTCTGGTACAGATTGATGACCTCAAGATTAAAGTTCAGGACCTGCAGGGCAAGTTCAAGAAGCCAGCCCTGAAGAAAGTACGCATGTCTGCAGACTCTATGCTCCAAGCTCTGCTAGGCTCCAAACACAAGGTGAACTTGGACTTGAGAGCCAACCTGAAACAAGTCAAGAAGGAGGTCAAGGAAGAGGTTAGTTTAAATACAGGTTTCAAAGTAACCATGAGTGATTTCCGTTTTTCATTAGTGATTTTCTTCACAGAGATTTCTAATTACTAAAGCACTAATACTTATGTTTTTATTTTCTGAAGTCTGTGGAACAAGTTGGTGACTGGCGTAAAAATATTGAGGATAAGGCTGGTATGGATGGCAGAAAGAAGATGTTTGAGACCTCCTAATTTACCATAAGAGCAGATGGTTGTTTTGCCTATCAAGCAGACAGTAGATGTTTTTTTCAACAAGTTAGTTAGTTTTTGTATATGACTTAAAGCTGAGAAAATCGACAATTTTTTCAACAATAAGTCATTTGTTTTTTTTTCTGTCTGCTAATCGGCAATTATTGTACAAGCATTATCACACTAATAAATATTGAAGTACATAAATATTTTTGAAGTTACTGTAGTTATTTGAAATTAGACAGTGCACCAGTACAACAGGGCTACAATTATGTAGCCTATATTGGAATACCCCAACATTCAAATTGACTGAAATGCCTCTAGTATAAATTATATTTAACTCATTAACTTTGCATAATGATGTAATCCATCTGCTTTGTTATCAGTTGTTGATTAAATAATTTAATGAAACACCATACCACTAACACTTTCCCTCAGCTCTGTGTTTACAATAGGCCGTTAATAATGGCAGTGCTGGCATAAACATGCCATTTATTGACATTTCACATACTGCAATTGTAGGATTTTTGTGGAAATAACTGCTAAGTTTTTTGAGAAAGTAGTTTGTTGCACATTCATTGAGCAACCAAAAAATTTTGCAAGCATGACTAACTAACGTGACGTTAATTAACTAATTCTAACTAACTAAACAAATAAATCTTGGTTACAATAGAAACTTAGCCTCTCATAACAACGTATACATAAATTTCTGTTATGATAATGGCTTTGGTTTTACTTTATTAATGTTTTATCACTCACATTACTATGTACCATTGGCCATAAGCTATTAATAAAAAGTAAAAGCAATTAAAAAGAAATAGTAATCTTATTTCACTGTAGTAAAACTTAAGATGTTTTTGTAGGTGTACGGCAGGAAAATATGATTTACTCATAAGTCAAGACGAGCAACTATTTCTATTTTATTGCAATAAACAAAACAATTAATTAATGGTGATTATCAACCAGTTTTCATGATCAAAATCTACATAACATCTTAAAATGCATTTCAATCAATGCATTGATCTATGTTTGTTGCTGCTAAAGTCACCAGCCACAAAGTCTGTCACCTGAAGCCATTACAACCCAATAACAACAGGCAATTAATAAAGAGCAATAAACAGGGGACAGCTCAAGAGGACGTTACAGTAATTAAGACTTGACAAGGATTTAATCAAGCTGTCAGGTAAGCTTATTTTAAATATCAACTGTTATTACAGTATGTGTCACTTTAAAATCCAAATTATAATCAAATGCTTTGCTGTTGTTGTTACTTAAAAGCAATCCAAAAGTAGGCTATTTGAAACCAAAGTTGGTATGCCTAAATACACACGTTGTATGGCCACTTATTGTATGTTTATTAATGACTGAAATACATAACAAATATTCTGATTGTATTTTGTAGTGAGAGCGGAACCTGAAGACCAGAAAAAAACGAAGCAAAACACAGAATACTGCTGACATCTACTGGACAATCTTGGAACCACAGGCAGGACCTCACACTTCACTAGTTAAACGTTATTAACACGTCACAAAATCACAAAAATCAGTTTAAGAGGGAATTAAATACTTTAAAAAATTGTACTCCGATTATTTAGTGTAAATATACTATTGTAGAACTTTTTCTTATTGGACTCCAGATGAAACAAGCAATATGTAAACAAGTTAAACCTGGAATAAAATAGACATAACTGATTACTAACATTACACTAACACATACATATTTGATAATGTTGATTGACACGATAAAAACGTCACTCATCATAAACCATTTGGGATGATTATTAAACTTAGTAATTAATTGAGCACACTTCTCTCTGAATTTGGAGAAATTAATTTCCCAGCTTGCCTAAAATCAAACTTCACTTTCACACTTGAACACGTTAACATATGTTGGTGGATCCCATGTAAAAATGTGCTATAAATGTTCACAGTAGAATTGTGAACATTTACAGTAATTCTGTAAACTATTACAGCAGAATTACCATGAAAGTTGATCAAAGATCTGCAAACATTTCTCTGAAATTTTTCGCATAGTTTACAGTCCAATATTTACAGTTATACTTTGAGGTTTAATGGTCATTTGTTTTAGCTGTTCGAGCATTTATCGCAAATTTGTGTTCAGCAACACAGAAAATATTTTAGACATTAGAACAAGAACAACAGCAAAGCACCATATCGTTTTAAACAGCACATTTAAACCAATTTGTTTTTGAAATTTCAAATTTTACATTTGTTTCAACATTTTTAGTTACGAAACTCGTCTGATTTTATTTTCAATTCTGATGTTAGGCAAAATTTAGAATAATAGCTTTACACATGTCAGAAACATAATATAATGTGAAAATGTGTAAATTGTGGTAATAATGAACCAATGCCACATAGATAATTATTAACAGCACTAATGTTCAATACAGTAACAATTTAAGTTTTGAACCTGATTGCTTAATGTGTTTGAAAAGGTAATTTTTTTTTAAAAGGCATAAAAGCATACATTGTCTTTACCTGGGGTGTTTGGATTGGAAGAGCCGCAGTGACTAGAGGTTGATTTTAGCTGAGCTTGAGTCACATGATGCAGTTTGATTAATCAGATGATGATGATCTTGCATCGTTGAAGACCTGGGCTTTTGATAAAACAGTTAAATGTAGCCTACTCCTTTTAAATGTAAAATGCAGATTCTTCAAGAGATCTGAATGTAGTCTTGGCATATATGCTTCATTAAAAAAGATTTCTGCCAGCCTTTCATGAATAGAAATGATTTCAACATTTTATTGCAAATACAAATGTTAATACAGTATGAATAAAGCAAGTCTACCATAGTCCTGATAAACAGCCAGAAAAAATTATAAAATGTAAACAAGGCCAGACTAGTTATGTGCATGCTACATGCTATGATGTGCGTGCTATGTGTTAGTAATAGTGTAGACATGCAGCAAAGAACCCTTCATTGGACCATCATATCCACTGCATGTTTAATGAACATAAAATTCCAATGATTATAGCTGCAAATAAAATTAAATTGCTGTTGTAATTCTACCTCATGCACCCTTAACCTTCAAAGGTCCAAAGATCCCAGTCACCAAATAGCCTACTAGCAACCATTTGCATGCTGCTTTCTCTTTTTGATAAGAATGAACCTCAGTCAGTATTTATTCCTCTAACTCTGCTCCTTGCTGTATTTATTGTTTTCATTAAAAGAAATCCAGCCTCCTGTTCTAGAATTGGTTAGCACCATCCAATCAGAAGACTGCATGTGACCATTAGCTGTTGTCCAAGTCTGGGGAAGGAACTGGAGGTTGGTAAAAATAACTCTACACTAATTTCTCGACCCTTTTCTGACCAGAATGTTTACTGGCTTTGGCTGAATGTCTTTTTAATCCCAAATTAATAACATATCTAATTAAGAAATAAAACCAAAAAATTGTATTACTTTTAAGGGCATAAGTGTCATAAATCAGGCTTTATATGATGGATTGCTTTCTTGTTTTTCAGCCTTGCATTATATAATTGCCTGAAAATGTTTTTATCTTTTTCTTACACAAGCAAATTGGAAAGATAAAATAAAATTACACCCACAGACCATAATTATTAAATTTTTAAATTGTCTTGCCTTCAACATTCCAGCCACATTAAAGATTCTTTTAAAGGGTGCAAACTAAGCAAACACTTTCTGTGTGAAATTGCAATTATGTGTTATAATGGATAATTAGTTATTGTTAAAGTAATACAGTTACAGAATCTTGTAAGAAGTAAATATGCTGACAAACAAAGGAAATTTATTTCGTACCTATTTTAATGCATTATAATGAATATTGGTCTATTAGTATTCCATAATTTTCATATCAACTTATGGGTTCTTCACAGTCTTGATTATTTAAAGCTTAACCATTGGGAGTGATTGGGTGCCGAGTATATTTCGGGAGCCTGGCAGATTAATATCTGTTTCTTCATTACCATAAACAGGGTGGGAGGTATTTAATGTTGAAGTCCATGCCAGCTTTATATACTGTAAGCAACCTGTGATTGTGGTGACAGTGGCTTGCTTTTCTTCACCATTCCTCCATCAAGCCGGTCTCCCTTCTTTTCATTTAGGTAAGAAATCTTGTGCCGCACAGCTTCTATTGATGCCGGCTTATTGCTATAAAATTGTAACTGAGGGTTTTTGTTTGTAGATGACTAATTTTTGAGCATATTGTATGTTTTATATTTACTATTGCATGTTTATTTTCTATATTTAATTAAATTGTGTGCTATGTTTAATTTATCCATTCATCCAATTATTCCATCATGAATCCACGAGTTCATCTATTGTCAATATATAGGTGCAACAGGAAAAGCTGAGGTGTATAGCTAGTTTGTAGATTACTATTAGAAATTATATTCATTTTATTTAATGATTTATCACACAACATTCTCTAAGTCTGCCACAACCTGCAAATATATTCAGAAGATTATGCAGGCAAATGTGGTCATAGATAAAATATCTTGTAACGGTTAAGACAAACTATTTGAGTGAAAGTGGGGCCTAATTAAAATGATTTAATTAGTTAGATGATATGGCTTCTGCTGTGATTGCAGTTTTTTAGTTGCTGAGGCATCCGGTAATATGTGTAAAATGAGATGCAGCAGTCTCATTTGGGTCCAGCAATTTTTGTCTGTGGCTCTGATCCATCAGATGAAGTAGATGAACACATGTTGATAACATGCAGGTATCTGTCTGTTTGAAAGTTCCAGAAAAAGTTGCTGGAATATGATCGGCCCTGCCCTGATTAATATTAGCCCAGTGTTGATGTTTGTGATGTTGCTTCTGGTGAATGATTCTGAGGTGGAAAAGGGATTATCTTTCTTCCGAGATTATTCCAGAAGCTAGGGGGTTGCCATGAGCTATCAGAATCTGATATTTTTGGCTTGGAGTTGGCTGTGCTTGTGGGGTGGAGATGAAATAAGCTGAATCATAATCACCTAAAAGAATGAAAGTATATTTATTTCTTATGCAGTGCTTATCTGAAGAGGATGAAATACATACCAAATAAATACCAAAAAAGATTTTTTTGGCTGTAATAGTTTACATTTTGCTAAGCTAACTTAACTATGTACTGAAATATTTTAATATGACAGACAATTAAAACAAAACTTAATTAAAAAAAATTACTGTTTTTGTTTGTAGGTAACAAAAAGCTGCCAAGATGTCTGAGTAAGTATTGCTTTGTTTACAATGTTTCTCATCATCTCCTGTAAGAACAGTGTAATTTGTTTTTTATAATGCTTTTGTCTTATTTGGTCTCAATATCTTATTTAAGACAGTTAATTTGTTTACTTGACTATGTGCAATGTAAAATAATTTTAGTCTTTACTTTAAGTCTTTAGTCTTTAATCTTTTTTGACTGACAATCCCCAGTAAAATCTGTTCTAATCCAGTTCTGTACAATAAGTCCAATACCTATAAAAAAGAAAAGCTCCAATCATATATACAATCTATGTACAGGCCATTTATCCTCTGGTGCTTACAGTACAGCATTACAATTTGACTTAATATCTTTATTTTGATTATATATATTTACTTGGTATACAGAATGTGCTTCAACATATTTTTGTTGCCTTTTCTCTTTTTACATGTAGAAAAAAGATGACTTCGAGCCGCAGGCATCATCTCAAGGTAAAATACATCTACTTATAATGTCATATAGTGGCTACATGACTTGTAATGATGGTGTTTTCTCTCTTACAGAGTTTGATGCTTGGCATTGCCAAGGAACTCTTGGAGAAAGAGGCTACTCAGATTATAGCTGACAAGGCTTCGCACATGGCACAGCATTGCCCTGATCTTTCCATGCCTGGTGGAACACAGGAGCTTCAGGTACTACACTTTCTTCCCAAAACTATTTTTTGAGTGGCAGCAATAGCAGCCAATTAATGTCAAGCTTAACTAGATTAACAGTTAAGGCTGAAAGAACACTAAAAAGATAAAACAATGTTTTTAGAAACCCCTACCCTAACATTGTTTTTCTGAAATATAAGACATGTCAGAGGCATTTCAGACCCAACCAACATTTTGTTATCTATATGTCACCTGACACTGAAAGAAAATGAATAAATACCCCTATCAACTATTCTACATCACCTCCAAGTATTCCTTTCATTTATTACCCAGGAACATTTAAAGCAACATTTTAAAAATATGCCACTTTTAGACTGTCTAGAAATTAGTTAATGTTGGATTATAATAGTTTCCTGCAACGCAAAGGGAAATACAATACTAATTTAAACACCAGAACATTACAAAGATGATAAAATGTTAGAAACAACACAGTACATTAAAGATAAATACAATAAATGTTGTTGAGACAGGGGCAAACAACAATTACAAAACTTACAACCAATAACAAACACAGCTTTCAATTAGATAATAGTTATATGCTTCTATAAAATGTGTACTAGATGAACACATTAGAGTAAAATATGGGTATATAATGTATAATATGACTTCCATGGGATTATATGCATAACAAAACCACCTGTAGTGATAATTGGAACTGGAATAATTACATTAGAACTGATATAATTCTTGCCTTTGATTAAACTTTTGTTGAGCTTGCTGTGTTGGGTTTGAAACTGAAATCTAACACTTTGAGCCTTTATATAATGCTGTATATAATTCAGTTCATTCAATTTTGCTAAACTGAATCCAAAATAGCAACTTAACATGGATTTTATGTGCTCTATTATTTATATATTTATATATAGTTTAGCAATTGCTTCAATCATTTTATTTATAGTGATGAACCAAATAGGTAAACAATATGACAGGGTTAAAGGGAACAGAGCATAAAGATATTTTTAACTCTATGATGTAACTACAGTATGTTATGTAA
>JAOUQU010429291.1:0-10290 GCA_028566735.1 Ammoglanis amapaensis | reverse complement strand
TGTATGTTGTATAAATCTATTAATGTATTAGTAATATCATTGTTTTGAAGTGTGTGTGTATGCATGCATGCATGTGTGTATCTGTGTATGTATGCATGCATGCATGTATGTTGTATGTACGTATTAATGTATTAGTAATATCATTGTTTTGAGGTGTGTGTTTATGCATGCATGTGTGTATCTGTGTATGTATGCATGCATGTATGTTGTATGTATGTATATAATGTAATGTAAGTAATGTCATTGTGTTATGACGTGTGTGTTTATGTACATGCATGTATAAATGTGTGCATCAATGTAAGTATTTACCTGTACATGTGTGTATGTATGCATGTATTTTATGAGGCGTGTGTGTGTGTTACACAACTACTAAACCGTGTTAAGGGAGTGTTAAGGGAGGCGTCACTAAAACGCAGTGTAACTCGGGATTTGATCAGACGCACATCGATCGATCGCCGCATAATCCAGATTAAACCGACAAGAGAACCGACCATGTGGATTTATCTGGGCGTGGGACTCGCGGTGGGAGTTTATTTTGTATTCCATAGGATCTATGTGCAGAGGAAGACGTGCAAGAGCACAGTGACGCTCCACGGGAAGACTGTAATAATCACCGGTAAGCAGCGCACGCTTGATGAAAGTGGCGCACACACGAGCGCGGTGTGAGATGGGTTTGTTTTGTGTTCAGGCAGTAACACGGGCATCGGCAGGGCTACAGCTCTGGATCTGGCTCGGAGGGGTGCGAGGGTCATTCTCGCCTGTAGGAGTAAACAGAGAGGCGAGGACGCAGCGCAGGACATCCGCACCGTGAGTGGCGCACTTGCAAAAAAAAATGCGCAGTGGCATCATAACCAAAGTGCTTTCTACATTAGTTCTACATTCTACATACACTGAGCAAAGGCGAAGGGCCTTGCTTAAGGGCCCATCAGTGGCAGCCTGATGACCTGAAACCATTTTGAGCCATTGAAGTGCTCAGGGGTCCAATAGTGGGACTGGTGACCTTCTGATTTTTAACCCAGTTCCCTAACCACTAAGATATCACTGCCCTAGATACAGAGAACATTTGATGGGAGCATGTTTACCAGGGGTTGCAGGCGGACCAGTCTATCAACCGCAATGTTGTAATATGTGGAAAGTGGCTGTGACCATAGCTGTGATGACACCCAGGGATTTCCAGTATAAGGCATCTTCCATGTACATTAGAATAGCATTACAGAAGTAGAACAACAGTGGTGTGTGTGTGTGTGTGTGTGTGTAGGTTGGATCCGTGCAGCAGTGTTTTGGATGTATTGGACAGGAGGGTGGGTTTGGGCAAGAAGACCAAAAAAATAATCTTTACACTAAATAATCCTATTTCTCCTTAGCCCAATGATCATTTTTTTTTTAAAATAACTATTGTTATTTTCGATTGCAGTTCCTTTTATATGCACTTATATTTGCCTTTTCAGGTGACTGGCAACAATGACGTGGTATTCATGCATCTGGACCTAGCCAGCCTTAAATCAGTCCGTACTTTCTCTGAGACGATTCTAAAAACAGAGAACCGACTGGACCTGCTAATTAACAATGCAGGTAAAGCAAACACCTTTGGCCGACAATTTTGAAAAGCTAAAACATCTCTCAACGCAAAGAATGAAAAAGCAATTTGGTCCGTCTTGTGTCTATTTCAGGAATTGCCGCTCCAGGGCAAACAGAGGATGGCTTTGGGCTAGTGTTTGGAGTTAACCACATTGGTCCGTTCCTGCTGACCAATTTGCTTTTGGACAGGTTGAAGAAATGTGCACCAAGCCGAGTGGTCAACGTGTCATCCTGTGGTCATGACATAGGAAGCATCGATTTCAACTGCATTAACACGCATAAAACACTTGAACTGGGTTCCTCGGACATGCACATATTCCGAAATTACTGCCACAGCAAGCTGTGTAATGTGCTCTTTACACATGAACTGGCCAAGAGACTGAGGGGAACGAATGTCACCTGCTACAGTCTACACCCAGGCAAGTGTTTATCCAGGAAATCTATCTACAATAAAACCGCCAAAAATATCTCACCCTCTAACCACACATTCAAATTTCATTCTGTGTTGCAGGATCAGTGAAAACGGAGCTGGGTCGGAACCTAAACGGTTGGTATACGGTCATTGTGAAGTTCATCATGCAGACGCTTTTCCAGACAGATGCGATCAGTGGCTCTCAGACCACACTGTACTGTGCACTCCAGAAGGGCATCGAGAACCTGAGCGGCCGCTACTTCTCCGACTGTGAGGTGCTGGACGTAAAGCCTGAAGCCAAAGATGATGAAATTGCCAGGAAACTGTGGGACGTCAGTGAGAAGCTTTGCAATCTAACCTGAAACTGCTTGTTTACTTGTCTTCAAAGAAAGTAAGATAATTGTCTGCTTTAGTAAATAGCTGAGCTGGGAGGGTTCTTGGCAGGAAAACCGGTTGTGCGGGGTTGTTCTGAGTTGTTTTAAGTGTTTTTAGCTTTGTATCTACATGGTGAGGTGAACACTCGATGTGTCCTTTGTGTGTTTTTTTTTTTATTTTGATCCTGTCTAATCAATTCTCATTGGCAGCAAAAGAAGTTAAAATGAAAAAGCACAGCGTCGTAAATACTGATCTGGTTGGTTGCTAATGATTAATCAAATATATATAATATTATATATGCTGCCACAAATGTGTGGGTTTCCTCCTGAAACCCAGACATGCAAGTGAGGTGAATCAAATATCCTTAAATTTTCTGTAACTTTTCACTTGTGAACCGATGAATCTTGTGTAACAAGAATGTCAGGAATGTAATCAGTAGGTGTGTCAAATCTGTTCAAATCCTTATAAACTAATAATACATGTCTTAGATTACTGTATTACATTTAAACGTGTGAAATGCTTTGACTACATTTATATTCACGAGGATTGCCGGCAGAATTTTAGTAAGATGCATGTTTTACAAGCATTAAAAAAAACATTATTTAATCAGGTTTGTACATCTCAGACTGGACCAGTTTAGAATGCAACCTTATATTTAATTGCATTTTGTCAAATAAAAACATACTAAACCCAGCGTTGCCTGTTATACTTCAGACTTTAGAATACTCTTTTTACAACTGTTTTTTTACACACATGAATCCTCGACATTTTGACCCGATCCATGCAGTGAAACACATTTTCACTCACTAGTGATCACACAAGTGTTCATTATATTATTAGTGAATTTAACCATGTCAAGACATTCAGCATCAGTGAAGGACACTTAACTAGAAGCTGGAATTACTAAATACAAAGTGAGTTGTAAAGAATTTTAACTGAATGATGAACTCAAGAAAAAGATCAGCACAGTATAAGATCTATAATGCCTTTTCACGTGGTATTTTACAAACTTTTTCCTGCAGCTTGTCGTTGATCATCTTTAATTGGCTTTCAGTTCCTGTGACACTCCTGGCTTCCATGAGCATCGCTGGCAAGCAGGATGGTCCGTACTGTGAAAAGAAAACGAGCATGTAAGTAGAAGAGTACTGGGAACGAATCCATTGGCCAGGAAATTACGGTCCTTTCTATATATAGTTTTATCCAGGAGTCTCTAAAGACATGTAGTCAAGACAAGAGTTACTGGAAATTACATGTGAATGCGTTTCATCTGATCCAATTCTTAAATTAAATTATATATGGAGTACTAGATCATCATTCGACTTCTGAGTTTGTGTATTAATGGAAGTAAAAGGTTAGCTACATTATATTAGTTAACTTTGTTTCTTTACCGTTTCTGGCTCATGGGGATGTGTTGTACGGTGCTGCAGGTATTTCTTGTTTAGCTGTTTCAAGTTGGTGAGAAAGGCTGTGCACTGCTTCAGATCATTGAACCGCTGTTTTAATGCATTATGGTCTTTCTCTAACTTTTTCACATCAGCTTCGTTCCTGAAAGATCCACAGGCAACAAAAATGCAAATAGATAAATGTGTTTGTTCAAATGTACATCAAGTGTTTAAATACATATTAATTCATTGTAAATGTAATTATTGAGTGCTTATTTTTGTTTCTAAAAATCATTAAATTCCAGAAAATTACACACATACTGCATGAACTGAATTTGAACAAAACAGTCAAACTAGAACAGTTCATTCAACACAGTTCACACAAACATCCTGATTCACCTGATTAGCTCATTTTTCGCTTCCAGTAGTCGAATCTTTTTTCGGTTTAGGGTGTTGTTAATCTAAACCAGTATAAACAAGTCATTTACCATTCGGGAGTATATTCAGGTAATACACAGAATAATGAAGACAGTGCAGTTACCTTTGCAGCGCTACGTTTCACGCTGTTTAACTCCTTAATTGCAGTAATCTGACATGGACACATTTAGATGTTACACAAAATGTGCTTCGTCACTTTGCTATCTGTAGTATAAAGCGACGATTACAACAACTCACCAATTCAGTAAGTTGTTCTTCAAATGAGTTTGATAGTGCATCTATGGCTTTTTTTACTGATTCGGATTCCACTGTGTCTCTAGACAACATTCAGAAAGAATATAATTCATGAACAATGCACCACGATACAATATTCAGCAAATACATTGCATATTTAGCATATAAACATCCTTTAAATATATTTATAATATGTGAAGCACTTCATGATGTGTTACTACAAACATACTTGAACTCTGTCACAAAGTCCTGAAATGCTTCATGGATAATATCAAGATCAATCAAACTTCCACCAGGTTTTGGCTTCTTACTGGGATTATTATGATCTGTAAAAGCCAGAAAATCATTCTCACTTAATACAAGTTTACCTGAACTTCTCTTAAGCAATCTTTTTTTTTAAAATATACATTAAACTGTTTATAAAAATGAAAGGAAAAAATTAGCAATGGAACCTGAGGAGCCAGATGAAGACTTTCTCTTCTGTTTCTGCCCTCTCTTCTGCTGAATGGATGGTCTCTTTAGTCTTATACGTATTGTCTTGTGTTTGTTTAGGTTCGGGGACTGCAATGAAAAGCAACGTTAAGTTTAACATATAGCCTGCATACAATTTTAAAAGCTTACAATAAATATAAACATTTATAAACAGTATGCCTGAAAAAAAACTGTACATGCAAAGCCAAACTTACAAAGTTTTCATCCTCATCGGTCAACTCCTCTGAGGATAAAGATGGACGCTCATGCAGTCGGGAATAAGCTTTGCGAGGCATCACGTCATCTACCAAAGTCTTGGTTGGTCCCTATAAATTTTTTAAACACAGCTAAATAGTACAATTGTTTTATGAACTCAATTATTTAATTACAGTCATACACAGTATAAAAATACAAACAGACCTTCGATTGTCTCTTATCAGCATCTTCCTCTCTGGTTTCAGAGATGGTCTGCAGATTTCTATGGATATAAGCAATACACTCAGTAAATTAAACATACCTATAGCATTTGAACTAAAAAGACGCAGCTGAACATTAAACAAAACATTTAACTGTAATTATTACCTGCAAATACAGTATAAGGTACATAAAATAATAATCAAACATACCGAAACTTTGGTCCTTTGCCTTTTTCCTGTGCTGGTGTTTGATTCTGTTTGGACTTGGTGTTTGTATCCTGTAACTGGGTTTTATTGTTTCTATTTTTGCCAACTTGGGAAGAGTTCTTTGGAGTCTCTGTCACACTCCGAGAATTGTTTCCTTTCTTCACACTTGGCCTTCTATTAGCTTTGGGTTTTGGGGGTTGTTCAGTTTGAGGACTGCTTTCATCTTCTAATGCAGTACTGTGCAGAGGGTTACCTGAACAATACAAGCACCACATTACTTCACCTACCAGTCTTAAGATGTAATTAATGAGGTGGCATAAGTACATTTTCATCAGTGGCTTTTGAGTTGCCGGAACAAAACCAAAATCCTTATTAACACACCAGAAGTTCAGTCGGTCAGGGATTCTATAAGCAATTAAAGAATAAACAGTCCAAGCTAACTCTGTTACAGTTTTCAGTAACTGTTATCTATTTAAAGTCCGATGTGAGGCCATTGGCATTGGTTGCTGCAATCCAGGCATCAGATTTCATGCAACACCCATCTGGACGACCCTCCTGGGTACTGTAGTGGATAGGCATCTCCCTTTGACCATACACACACACACACACACACACACACATTTCTATGCTGTGAGGCGAGAACAACCTACTAAGTTTTTACTACTGCTTAATCCTATTATAGCAACTCATGTATTAAACTAACAGCATGTATTTGGACAGTTGGAGGAAACCCCAGCAGACACAAGGAGAACATGCAAACTCCACAGAGAGCCCCGGATTGCATTCTTGCCACTGTGCCGCCCAGAAACTGTTATACCCAACACACACACACACACACACACACACACACACACACACACACCTCTTCTTTAACATCCTAATGCTATTATACATCTTATAGTATCCATATAATAATGCTATAATCCATTCATGAATACAAAATAAAATGTTGTGCATACACTAACCGCAATGGGAACATACCAAACTCCTTAAAGTCAGTGCACTTATTAACTTGATAAAAGTAGCAAGCCCTTTATGCAATTATGTACACTTTAATGTCTAGTCAGAGGCTCTTGTGCAATTCGACCGTACCATGGGGGGAATACAAGTCACCATGAAAGTAACTGTCCTTCTCTATTGAGGAAACATCAAGACTATCTTGCGATGATAAAACATTGGGACTTGCAGACTGAAACCAGAGGATAAAAAAAAACAGATGAGTTAAAACGTAACATTTCAACAGGATACACAAACATTGTAAACACAGATAAAACAGCAGCCTATAAAACAACTGTTGTCTGTATTATGGTAAACGTTGCTAATCGAACACTTGGTGATTTGAGACACAGCCCGAACGACTAGCGAAATATCTTTTGCTAAGCTAACCAACGTAATTTTGTAAACAATTAATAAATAAACCTTTGTTTCCTTCTGGAGAGCTTTCAACATTTTCGTCACTCGACTCATGTTACTCTATCTTAAGTTTACGTACGTTTAAACAAACAAATTTGGGTTTAGAAATACAGTACTATCGTGTTAGCCTAACGGAAAAGTTGTTTCAAGACGTTCCCGCTGTGTTTTGAAGAAGCGGCCGCGTCCTAAACAGATGCACGCTTGATTGATAGTGCGCGAAAGACTTCACTGTTAAACCGTCATGTAACAACTTTTCTAGTGCACTACTGTATAAACTATTTTGTTATTTAAACGCGCTCTTTTATGTCTCTTGGGAGCTGAAGTCTTACTACTGTGCTCTGTTTTAAATTGACATACACACTTGGTCATCTTAATAGGGAGTTCCACAGGTGTCAGTGTGGAGAAAAAATATTTTATATATATATATATATATATTATTAATCCATTATTAATCCATTCCCTAGGCTAATTAATCTTTTCCACGAGGTCTGCTATTAATCTGTTATGCATGACCTGCAACTAGTCAGTGTTCTGTATATAGTACAGCATTCCCAAAATGTATTAGTTTTATACTGTAATGTAGCATCTTTATTAATAAATACGTTCCTCAGATTGAGTGGGACGGGAGTGGGCGGGGCTAGAAGGTATCGGACAGGTGTGGGCGGGGCTACAACACGTCCAGGTTGTACGGAACTTTGACGTTCCAACATACGACGTTATCGTTTTATCACTCAGGAACTTTCAGTGCGGGGATTTTATTTACTCTTCAGTTGTAGACGTAAGTAAATATTCCAGGTAAACTAAGACAAAAGTTAGTTTGTGACTGTCATTAATATTCTTTTATTTAGGTAAAACTAATTTTGATAAAACTTTGGTAGTTATTACTAAGGAAAAAAGAATGGAAATAATTCATGATTCATTAATTACAATCAATACCAGAATGTCAGACAATTTTCAGTATTTTACCTGTAAGCACCTGGCACACTAGTACAAAGTTGATAGCAAGATTATGCTTAGTCATGTGTGAGTTTTTAGTTTTCGATTTGTTAATCCAGGTACAGTATTCAGATGTGGAATTGTGTGTTTAATTATTCACGATTTGTATACAACTCCACTGCAGTCTACATGTTGTTTTTAATTTTAAAATTTTAAAAGACAAACAATGCTCAATGTCATGTCCAGTCAAAGCAAGCTGAGAAGTGTAAGATCTATGTGAGTCTCTGGATCTGGCAGATCATTGACCAGAGCAAAGATATAAACCATATAAGCAATTTAAAGAAAAAAACCTTTGAGTGTTCCAAGACTTAATCAAAATGAAACTGATGCTTGACACAAGTTTAATACGATGTAGTCTGGAGCGGAAATCTGAGAACGAGGATAACTGGACTTCATGTTGGGCATTTAATTAACGAATAACTTTACTTAAATAATAGTGGGAGATTATTATTATTTTTGTCAATTAAAGGTGTTCTTCTGGAGACCATGTCAGACAGAGGTGACCAGGTAGATGCCAAACCAACTTCAAAGATCATCTCCAAAGGGTAAAACATTAAAAATTAACAACAATATTTTTTATTGTTTTGGATATTTTTTGTTGATTGTTAATTCTTTCATGTAGTTTTTTTTCTTTATCTCTATATAATGAGTTTTTATTGTCTCCATTTACTATTTGAACCTGTAACAATAATAATAAATATAAAAGTATTACTATTGGCATTAAATCTGCATTGCACCTTTGCCCCAAGCTCCTGTAATTATTAGGGTGTCAGTACACACGTTCCTTTTATTTATCTATCATCCATCCATTATATTGATTTACCACTGCTCAGTCCCATTTTGGGTCATAGTGGGACACACACTGGGTGATTACATTAAACACCTGAACAGCCTGTAATTGTAGTACATAAACTTTACTATTGGCATTAACTACAGTGGTAAAGATTTTAATTGGTAGTGGTTTGGCAGTGCCACAGGGGGACACATAATAAGTGAGGGTTCTAATATGTGTTCTAGGCCTTTTATCTCTGTAAAGAATCACAGATCATTTACGTTAGTTATAAATGTACTTTACATTGGACTGGTATATCTGAAAGACATTAAGCACATCTATCTCTATTCACTTCAGGTCTATTTCTGAGGCAAGTCACAGAAAAGGTCACGTGTCCAATCCTTTTGTGTACAACATGGACTATCCTGAGATTGGGAAATGTGTCATCATCAGCAACAAGAATTTTGATAAATCCACAAGTAATAACCATGACAACAGAAATTAAAACTACGTCTGTTTTTTGTGGTGTTTTATTAAATTATTTGATGAAAAAAAATGATGTTATATTTTCTTTTCAATAGTGATGTCTGAGCGTCATGGAACAGTTGCGGATACTGAGAAAGTGATCAAGGTCTTTAAAGGGCTTGGTTTTAAATGCTTAATTCGCCAGAACCAAACAGTTTCACAAATGAAGGATTTTTTTAAATTAGGTTTGTATAACAATATCAAAACAATGGTTATTATACAAGTTAGATCTCCGTGATATAAATATTAAATTTTTTGTCTCGTTTTAGTGTCTCAGGAAGACCACAGCAAGTCAGCCATGCTTGTATGTGTGTTACTGAGTCACGGGGATGAAGATGTTATCTATGGCACGGATGGATTAATTAAACTCAGTGAGCTGACTGGCCTGTTCAGAGGAGATCAATGTCTTTCACTAGTTGGCAAACCTAAACTGTTCTTCATACAGGTTCTCTTCTAAGTCTAAATAATTACCAAGTTAACAGAAAGCTTAATTACTGTGCAAGAACAATATGCCATGTTAATTTTTAGGGTCAGGGGTTGCACTGTGCCTAGTTTCATGGGTGGATCTGAGGCATAATCTGGACAGCAGGTGTAACAGATTTTAGATGACGTTTGATTAGCTGATCATGAATTTTAATTGATTAAACTTATACTTATAACTTATAATGATATATAACTTCCGGAACTTTTAATTTTTTTTTATATTATGTCCAGGCCTGCCGGGGATCAAACCTGGACCCTGGTGTTGAGGTAGATAGTGTTTGTGAATCAGAAAGCACCCAGAGGATTCCTGTTGAAGCAGACTTCTTATATGCTTACTCCACCGCTCCAGGTAGAAGCACTTTTATGCTTTAAATACTTACATACTTTGTGTTTGTGTGTGTGTGTGTGTGTGTGTGTGTGTGTGTGTGTTTGTGTGTGTCTGTGTGTGTGTGTTTATAGGGGCAGGAGTAAAGAATCATAACACAGTACATCTACGTACATGATAGTAATGACACCACCATCAAGATTTTGATATGCTTAACATGCCTGTCCAATGTACTGATGAAAAAACCTACACACACACACACA
>JAOUQU010429273.1:0-10290 GCA_028566735.1 Ammoglanis amapaensis | reverse complement strand
ATTGCCGAGATACTCTGGGGATCGGTAACGGTCCACAGAGTAACCCAGGGTCGAAGTCGATTGAAGGGTAAAATAGAATAGATTTATCTAAAGCAACTTACAATTACAACAGAACACCATTGTTGAGCAATTGTGAGTTAAGTGCCTTGCTCAAGGGCCCAACAGTAGCCTTAACCACTAAGCCATGACTGCTCACATGTCAGATATCTCTTAGTCTTCTGACCTGTAATGCCGGCTCTTCCTTTCCTTTTCTCTCCTCGGTGCTGTAATATCCCTTTGAGCGGGATCTTTCCTCGTCCCCTAGTTAGAAACTTCACTCCTCCTAGAGCCTGATGCAGTTCGACGTGGGCAAACACCCCAGGACCAGCAAGTCTGGTAGAATTAAAGCAAGAAAGTGCAAAGCAAGATGTGTATCCATAGTTTGGCTGGGTTCCTGACACCAGTGGCGTGGAGTGAACCTCAAAGTCAAAAAAGTAGTAGGTACAAAACGTCACCAGCTCATCTGGACCATCGGTATCAGCATCTCTCATGTCCTGTCTCATGAGCCTCAGTCCTTCAGGGGTAAATGTTACTCCCGACAGATGGATTTCAAGCAAAGACTCTCCATCCTGCACCTGAGTGGGTGTGTTTTCATCTATCTGGTAAAATTGTTCTTCATTTATCTCATTTGTCAAACACTGCTCAGGGATAAACTGATTTCTGGGATTGTAAGACAAGTCTTTTAGCTGAGCTGTAATAGAAAAATGTAGAAATGATCAAAAATAACGATCATTAATTACCTTGTACCACAATTACCACAACTTACCTCGTAAGTTGTTGATTTGTAGAGCCCTGCTATTTAAAAGTTTGTCTTTTTTAGTAAGCAATATTATGTCCAATTCTCGTTCCCTTTTAGCTTTCTCAGTCTCCATCTTCAACTCGGCCTGTTAATGTAAATACACCCCTTTTACTTCCCATTCACTACAACTAATGTACAGTATCTCTATCTCCATCTATTCGTTTCTCATCCGTTTTCCCAGTTCCTGGGGTAGGACGTTAATGTTCGGAGCAGAGTTTTCCGTCCGGATGCCCTTCCTGACGACAACCACCAGTAAGTGGTGGGAACTTGTGAGACTACTGGACAATTTCACATTTCAGATCGACCTAGTGCATGTTTTTGGACTGTGGGAGGAAACCGGAGTACCCGCAGGAAACCCACGCTGACACGGGAAGAACATGCAAACTCCATACGCACAGAAATTCCCCGGCCCGACCCGGGGATCGAACCCGGAACTTCTTGCTATGAGGCGACAGTGTTATAACCACTCAGCCACCGTGCCGCCCTTTATAACCCATATAACTGGGTTGTTCCAGTTCATTCCAAAGCTTTTCTGTGGGGTTAGTTGAGGTCAGAGCTTCATGGAAGCCAATGGAATTTCTTCATGGTTTTATAGACCTTGTCTTGTGCATCATCCTGGAACCGAGATCAAGCTTTTCCTAAAAGTTTATAAATCCTTTTTATAATTGAGGCATCACTTGTGTTAGCAATGATCATGAATTCAGTTATTAGAAGGGGCGTCACGATACTCCGATATTTGTTCATACAGTGTATATACCTAAAAAGCGCACTGGCATTCGTTTACAAAGCACCTGGGGAGGAATCTGATTTACCGTTTACCCTCCGACCCCCACTCCCTTTTTCTCTTTCCTCTTAAGCTCCTAAGCTTGTGTTGCGAAAAGTCATAAATTTCGAGGACTGCACAGTGTGTTTGGATAAGAGGAATGCCAGTGGAAAGATCGAGTTCTATCAAGACCCGTTGCTTTACAAGTGCTCCTTCAGAACCCGTCTCCACTTCACTTATCTCAACATCAATTCCAGAATACCAGCCGTCATCAAAGTAAGATGCCACTTCATTTCCATTTTACTCTATCGTAAATCGGCCTGTTCGTGTAACCACAGATTGGTATTTGACCTCCGGCTAATATTCAGATTAACATTTTCAGCAATTAGTCGACGCTTTTGTCCAAAATGACTTCAAATCATCATTGATTGTTTCCTAATCCGCTGTGGGTCAGGGGCCTTGATTAGGGGTCCAACAGTAGCGACTTGAACGTGGTAAGGCTTGAATCAGCAACTTTCTGATTACTGCAATATTACTGGCTTACAGTTACAGTGAGGACAGCAGCTAGATTGGCTGGGATTGACTCAGTAAGTTTTTGGTCGTCACTAGTATCTGGAGCATTTTGACTACAGATGCTCAACTGGGTTCAAACCTGAGGAATTATGAGGACTGGAAAGGACCTGGAAGTCAAGTGTCGGACGTTTCTAGCACTCATTCAACAATCAGAATCAGCATGTAGGTACATGGCCTATCCAAATAGGTCTTTGACGATGTAGCTACCCACTAGACAGTGTATGATAGGAGACGACTGTTCCATGGACGCTTCTCTTGCGTCTCTATGTGAGCCGAAACGAATTTTTTGATGAACGTTCATTTACTTTGTCTGCGGTTGGTTTTTTATTGTTATGTATTGTTTTTTTTTTTCAGATTCACACGATGGTTGAGAGTCTGAAGCTTTCCCTGACAGACCAGCAGTTGCCCATGTTCGTGCGTGTGATGGAGCTGGCCATGGCTTTATATCTCGGAGAGATCACAGCTCAAAAAGATGGAGACAGAGAGGAAAACGTCTCTCCTACCGAGACCGACATTAACATTACTGGTTAGCAGTTTTTGGCTAGTCGTGGTGCTAGAATTGTAATTAGTTCCACTAGATGGTGGCCAGGTTGCCATTGTTGAGCTCTTTAACATGAGTTTAGCTCTCAATTGCTTGGTACTTGAAGCTAAGCAGTTCTCCACCGTCATCAGAAGATCACTGGTTCATTGTTGGGCACTCGATCAAGACGTTTAGCCTTTAATTTGACAACCTAGACAACTATCTCGCCGTTTAAAGGCATTGTGACTGAATAAAACGGACACAAGTCAATAATTCTGACTTGACATTCGAGGATTATATGAGTGTATACTTTCTAAACTAACTCACGCTTAACGCCCCTTCCAAATCGCGGACTTGTACACTTTAAACAGTGTCTTTCATACTCTCTGATACCCCAACCCCCCCCTTCCCCCTGTTTGTAGGTACAGCAGGCGGAGTGGACTCGATGGTATCAGGTCAGAATCCGAATCCAGAACAAACCATGCATTATGATGGAGAGGAGCAGGGCTGGGTATCTTGGGCCTGGTCCTTCGTTCCAGCCATCATAAATACAGAAGATGAAGAGGAGTACTATATGGACATCGAGAAAGACGGGAATGCCGGCCCGCTGCAGTCATCTTTCCGAGATCCCATCATATCTGTGGGCTTCTACTGTACCAAAGCTTTGATCACATTTAAGGTGTGAAAACTTACCAGCTTATATCAGAGCTGAGAGGAAGGTTGTTCTGGGTATCTGGAGCCATGCTGACTGCGGTGCATCTAACCGCTACTGCTAACTGGTTCATGTCAGGCCTATTCGAGTGTTTACGGTCGTCTCGCAGATGCTCGGATGTCTGGGGAATTGGGAAACCGGCACATCTCATTATGTGTTACATTGTCGTGCTGGAAGATCTTAGCGAAGAGATTCAGCAAAGCTTATTACTCTTAAATCACCCTTTTATACTTATTATATTACATAACTTACTTCATAAGCACCACAGCCACCAAATGTAGGAAGTAGGAATCATGTGCATTACCGATCTCGCTTCTGTTTGTCTTTGTTTTTTTTCTTCAGTTGACTGAGGGCAGTTCTGAGACCAGTTATTACAGCCCGCAGAAAGTGAAATCACGCGAGGTGCTCTATGTCGAACAAGAGGGTATCACTATAGAGGTAAATCCGTAACCCTGGTCACATGACCAAAGCTCAGTAATGTTGCACATGGTTTAAAACTCCGTGCTTGCTGAGGTTTGGAAAGTCTTTTTTTGTTTGTTTGTTTCTTCCAGGCATTGATGATGGGAGAGACGTTTTTCGACTGTCAGATCGGAGTGGTAGGCATCAGGGCGGTGTGTCAGAAAAGCTTTATGGGAGTGTGTGATTTTGAGAAGAAGATGGGCAGAAAGGAGGAGGTAGCACACACACACAGACACACACACAAATCGGTTTACATCATTTATGCTTGATCACGCAGCCAATGTTCACGTGTGTGTCTATTGTTAATAACCTACAAACACAGGTACCTCAAACCTGCGTTAACATACTGTTTTAAAAGAATACATTGTTTGAAAAACCCTGCAAACACATGAAGTTTTAACATTTATTAGAAATAAAAAAACTCTGTAATTAATTAAATCAATGCAAAGTTTAACATGTAGATATTATCACTAGTAGCACTATTTAAGGATTCACTATTTAAGAAGTTCGTGTTTCTTCGTGTTTGATGATATGAACGTTCTGTTCTGCAGGGTGTTGTGTTCTTTCTTTGTGGAGAGAGTTTAAGCGCTAAAGGAATGACGTATTTGACAAATTCACTGTTTGACTATCGCAGCCCTGAAAACAACGGCGTCGATGCTGAATTTATACTCGATGCCAACATACACAAGGTTTCAGCACTTCATCTAAACATGTTCAATTCAACTCCTACGTACAGCATACACATGAACGAAACGTATACATTTGTATGTAGTGGTATAGTACTGTAGGTATAGTACAGTAGTCATAGAGTATATATTGATGTATAGTACATAATAAAGCATAGTTGGGTAGAGAATATAGTAACGTTTGTTATAGTGAGATATGGATATGCGTAGTTTATTATAGGCAGGCTTTACAGTGCAGTATAGCGAAGTACATAGGTAAGAAATATTACAAATGTAATATTTAATGTAGTATGCAAAAGCAATTTTAGTTATTTTAAACCAATGTAGCTTTAATGGTACAGTATTATAAACTAAAGTGCAGTATAATGTTTATAGGCGTATTAAAGTGAGTGTAATATAGTAAGCATAGCCTAGTTAATTCTGGACTAGGATAGTAAAGCATAGCTTATTAAAATATGGTGTTGGTGGTGTTGGTAATAGACCTGATCCTCCATCCCAGACATCGCACGCATCTCTGCGCCCCATGTATGGGCAAAAACTCTCATTTTAGGGACATTGTAGCCAAGTGGATAGAGTGTTGGGTTATGAACCCAAAGGTTGGGGGTTCAAATCCAGGCTCTGCTACACGGTCACTGTTGGGTCCTTGAGCGAGACCCTTAACCCGGTCTGCTCCAGTGGCGCCGTACGTTGGCTGACCCTGTAATAGCGCTCTGACCCCAAACTTCCAGACAAGTTGGGATATGCGAAGAGCCACGAATACCAATTCATTGTACTGTACATCTGTAATGACAAATAAAAGCAATTTGAATTTTTGTGTAATGAACTATAGCATGGAAATGAACAATACAGTGTATTATAGTTTAGCAAAATACAGTAAAGTAACATGTATCATATGGTGAAGTATAGTACAGTTTATTTGTATTGTGCAGTATTAATAAGTATAGTATAGTACAAATGTGTTTAGGATAATTAAAGTAAGTGTAGTATAGTAAGATAGGGCAACGCATAGCCTAGTAAAATACGGAATTGTAAAATGTAGTATGGTAAACTACAATCTACTATATTAAGGTCAATGAAATGCAGTATAGAATATTAAAGCATATCTTAGTATGGTAAATTGTAGTATTGTAGAGTATAGTTAAATGATGTATAGGTAACCCTCTGTGGGTTCCAAAGGTAGAAATGTTGGGACTTCTAGTGTTAATATAGTAAACTGTACTATTGAAGTATAGTAAAGTAACACATAGTTTAATAATATTACAGTAAAGTGCAGTTTAATATGGAAAAGTACAATGCATTATAGCGAAGTATATAAGTATATAATCAAGTGTAGTATTGGATAGTGAAAAAATGAAATAAATTGTAGTATTGAAGTATAGTATATTAAAACTTAATATATGATTATTAAATTATGTCTAGTGTAGCAAGAATAAACCCCAGCCTAGTATATCGTGGTATAGTACGATATAATATAGCATAGTAATACCCTAGTGAAGTAAATGGGGATATCGTATGCTAAAGAATTGTTCAGTTTTTATAGTTGGTAAAGTGTAGTAATGTATGTTATAGTTATTGGATAGTAAAGAATAATGTAGTATAGTAATATATATAGTAAAGCATTGCCTGGTAAAATCAAATGTAGTGAATATAATTAATAATTTGTTAATAAAAGTATGTAGACGAAAACATGTACAGTGATATATATTATGTCTAACTACAGTCCATTATATAGTATAGGATAGTGTAGTAAGTCATATAAAGCATAGCCTAGTAATATATGATCAGATATAGTATGGTATAGTATATTAATGTATGTATAGTATATAATATTGTAGTAAAGTCTAGTATGTAAGTAATCACTAGGATTTTTTTGTTAACCAGTTTTACACCATCTATACTTTTCTATGGTAGGAGACTTACACTGAGGAGTCGGGACTTCAGCGCTTTGGGGCGTTTTATCTCGATTATCTCTACACACTGGAGAATATAAGTGGTGCAGGTATTTTTACACTTATACACACTTTTACTATCGGTTCTAATGACCCCTGCCTAGTTTATAATACGTGAGCTGGAAGGCGTTTAGAGTCTCGCTCAGGAGCGTTTCATGACCTGTTGATTCTCTTAACAACTCAGACCAAAACATTTTCCATTGTTGCACTAACAAACACCACTAACGGCAGGAGTTTTTTACCCACACAATTTTAGTCATGTGATTTTATAATATTAATAATAATAGAATTTTGGTTAGGTGCGCCTTTCATTACACACACATTAAAGGACAATTTACGAGTAAAACAATAAAATAGTAAAATTAGAAATGAAACAAAATAGTAATAGTAGAAATAAAACAATAAAATAGTAATAGTAGGAATAAAATAGTAAAACTAGAAATAAAACAATAAAATAGTAAAACTAGAAATAAAACAATAAAATAGTAAATTTAGAAATAAAACAATAAAATAGTAAAACTAGAAATAAAACAATAAAATAGTAAAACTAGAAATAAAACAATAAAATAGTGAAAGTAGAAATAAAACAATAAAATAGTGAAAGTAGAAACAAAACAATAAAATAGTGAAAGTAGAAATAAAACAAAATAGTAATAGTAGAAATAAAATAGTAAAACTAGAAATAAAACAATAAAATAGTGAAAGTAGGAATAAAACAATAAAATAGTGAAAGTAGAAATAAAACAATAAAATAGTGAAAGTAGAAATAAAACAATGAAATAGTGAAAGTAGAAATAAAACAAAATAGTAATAGAAATAAAAAATACAAATAGACTAAAACCAATAAACAAAATAAGAATTAGGAATTATTTTCATTGTGTTGCTCATGCTTGAGTTACAAGGTTCGATCTTGAGTTGCTTCAGGATGCTCATTGATGTCATTTATGATTTGGTTGATTCCCTCCTCATGTGGTTTTCATGAGGCTCCGGGTTCGAGTGATTTTCAGGTGACATTAGTGATGGAAATGAACATAATTTATGGCTGGAATTTACCCAATGTTAGTGTGTTTAAATCAAACATTAGTGATGACGTTACTAATTTTAACGTTAATGTTCTTGGATTAAATCTTATTTTATTCTCTGTGAGCATCATTCGACACCCGGACCATCATCCATCTTTAAATCAAGCATAATATTAGTTTAAGTAATGAGCTCGACATCTGAAGTGAGGATGCATGTCGATCTGTGCTCGTTTGAGTGCAGCTGACATCACAGTTTCCTGTAGGAATGTGATGTGATGCCATGCTGGGTTCGACCTGTGCTCACATCTGTTCGGAGACTTGTCAGTCCAAATGGAAACTCAAAACGGAGCGGACTTAATCCGACAATAATGCCAATGGTGAGACTCAAGGAATCGAGCGAAACGCCTGTTAATGCTTTAAATCCCAAGTAATTTCCGTTCGCTTGTTCTTTCAGGGTTCGGGAAACAGCCAGGTGGTTAATATTCGGTCTGAACTGGCTTAGTGCAGTAGGAAGCCGAAGTGTCTTTGTCCAGTTTAGAAAAGTCACGGTTATTAAAGCTCTTGTTAGTTGATACCTCATGTATGTGGTGTGACGTGTTGTGATGTGACGTTCAATCCGGTTGAAATCCAGGTTCATTCCTGCTCAGCGCATCTGTTCGAGGGTGGGATCGTTTTATCATTAAAGTCGATGTTCGAAGCAGAAAAATTAACAAGTTCGATTATGAATATGAAATCAATCCAGTTTCACAAGAGCTATATTGTGATCGTCGGACAGCCGGGGTCTGAACATCTTCATAACTGCAGCTCTTGTCGGAGGTTCCCGGTCTGCAGTGGTCACTGTCTATCAAAGTGCTCAAAGAAACAAACGGTGGTAAATCCGGGGCAGCCGAGGATCATCGATTCATGAGGAATGGGAAGGCAGACGAGCTTCTTTTATATAAATAATATATAAATATAAATACTATATTACATAAAGGGTGGCACAGTGGTCAACTCACTGCAAGAAGTCCCAGGTTCTGTTCCAAGGTAAGGCGATTCGGGAGCTTTCTGTGTGGAATCTGTTCTGTCCATGTCTGTTTAGGCTTTCTCTGGATACTCCGGTTTCCTCCCACAATCCAAAGACATGCAGTCAGGTTAATTGGAGATACTGAAATTGTCCTGTGTGTGTTTGTCTCTGACCTTAAATAGGATGGTGGTAAAAACTAGACGTTTTATTCCATTTCTTTAAGTTAATGTTTAATAAATACATTTTAATTGTATGCGCCGTGATGTAATTCTTAAAAATATATTTCTGTTAATTCAAATAAATATTTAATTAAGTTAAAGACAAGCTGATGTTAACGTTTACTAATGTTAGTTCAATTCGATTTACTATTAATTACACTTTATGTTTATTTATTTCATGTTTGTTCATTTGCATTATTTACAATTTACCCAAAGATTCATGAATCCTTCGCATTGAACGCACACCAGGGGCAGCAGTGAGCACAGGTGGACTGCTCTAGCCACAGTCCCTGGGGAGCAGTTAGTGGTTCGGTGCCTGGCATTAGGGCACTTCAGTCGTGACCTGTTGTCCTTTTCGAATCGAACCAGCAACCTTCTGATTGCAAGCCCAGTTCTCTAACCACCAGGCCACGGTTGAAGCACATTTGTTTAGTCTAGTTTAAGATCTTTACGGGATTAAACAATATTTCCTCCTGATGCAGCTGTTGCAGGGGTCACACTCTGCTCGGCCTCTTAAATAAGGGGGTTTAGATGAGGATAAAGTTTGGGGTGTCGTTCTGAAAGCTGATTTATCAGATTGATCATGTTTCAGTTGTTTCGGGGGTTTTAATGATTACAGTGATGGATCTCAAGCGAGAAGATTAAATGAATCCAGCCGCTGTTATTCTACAGCCTAGGAAATATTATATATCTTTTAAATTTGATAAACCATGTCATGGAATTTACCTTTACAACTACTACAACGGCAAAATGTTTTTATTAATATAAGTTATTTATGCTAACACAAAATCACCGTGTCACAGTTCCACATTGTATTATACTGGTTGAGTTCAAGCTACATTATGTGATTCATTTTTAACATTTATTTAAAAAATTAAATGTAGTTTTGTTTGTTTATTATTTATCGACATCATGTTTTACACTTTTAAGTAACATTCATGACCGGAAACGTTCATTCATTACACAAGTCGTACACAATTTCGTATCTTCAATTTGGGACCGTTGGAGGAAACCCGGAGCACCCGGAGTAAACCCACGCAGACACAGGGAGAACATGCAAACTGGGACTATCCGAGTATCGAATCGAATATGTAACCTCTTGCTGATCACCGAGCCACCGTGTCGCATACGTTAAAGTGTAGTCTATTCAAGTTATTTTAATTAGCATGGTTGTGTGTGTGTGTTTGTGTGTGTGTGTATGCAGGGCTTCAGGATTCCACAGTACCAGATAAAGTGGACCCAAGCATTTCGGTTCAGGAAACTTCAATAAAACGCTTGATGATCGGCCCTCTGGATCTGCAACTTCACAGCAGTGCCGTCCACTACATCTTTAAGATGATCGCCTGTGCTTTTGATCATGAATACGAACCCTACTACAAACCCAGTTCAGGTCAGCTCTTTCTCTATCCGCTGGACATGATATGTTGAAACATTTAGCCTAGTGGGTAGAGCGTTGGGCTGGGAACACAAAGGTTGGGGGTTCAAATCCAGGCTCTGCTACACTCCACTACACTGTTGGGTCCTTGAGCAAGACCCTTAACCCT
>JAOUQU010429272.1:0-20525 GCA_028566735.1 Ammoglanis amapaensis | reverse complement strand
GAATAAACATCAGCAGCTGAATGGATTTGTTCCAAAGAGGTGAGGTGATGAAATGGTTGAGTTTGCATTAGACAACAAGGCACTGGAACTATGGTCACACATTTCAGCACGTCACAGAATTTTGTGTAACACCTGTTTTTATGTTCTCCACTGATAGGCTAACACAATGTCTGAGCAAAAAACACTAACTTTTGTGTTGCCTTAAGGGTCAAAATAAGCACAATATGACCAGTAACAAACTATAAAGTTAATAAAAAGTTACAAAAAAGGATATTACAGCACCTCTAGGTTGATGCAAGCCAATCTAATCCATACTCCCTCTACTGGCCAAAAATGGCAGCGTAGAAAGATTCTACCTCTAAAAGTTCGACTAAAAAAAGTGAAAAAAAAGTGCTCTCTCTGTCTCGCTCTCTCTGGAGGAAAAGGTTACAAAAATACAAGATTGAATAAATTATTTATTTTGTTTTTTAATTTATAAAATTCCAAATTAAGGAACTTTTAAGGAATTAAATCCCATTAAGGAAGCCCTAATGTTGCTGCTCTTTCAATCATGCCTCTTAATTGCTGCAGCCAAAATTAACTGACATCAGGAATCATCAGTAAAGGTAACTGCTCATAGTTATAATGTAACAATTTAATAGTTTAATAATAACAGATGCAACCTAATGAATTATTTGTATAAAATCCAAGACCCAGTGAACTACAGCTACAACAAGAGAATAAGGTTTGAAAGTTTCATATTTATTCTATAGATTTAAATGTTAACATATTTAAACAACTTATGAAAGGGAACACACTTTGTAAATTTAAAAAATAAAATACATTAAGCCAGTTTTAAAAGCCAGTAGACAGTCAATACATAAGTGGTTTTGATCAGAAGTCCTATACATATAAAACCGAACTTCATCAGTCTCAGAAAATCAGTAACAATCAGACATGTAGTCATATAAGGAGTGCTAACAGATAAATGTCTAATGTAATACAAATAATGCTTAAACCAAAAACATTGAGACGAGTGTATTGGTCAGAATGCACTTTATCATTTTTTTTAAGTTAATTCAGGCTTCAAGACTAAGAAAGATCTCGAATCTTGGCATGACCAATGGATTCATAGACAAAATCTGACTGACAAAGTGCATCCATTGTTACAAGGTTAACATTCATTTAAGATTTCAGAATGAATACCCTTACGATCAAAGAAAAAAAAACAGGAACAGATTTTGCTTGATGAAGCAAAGCAATACCACAAGTTTCACGTAAAAGGTTCACATATTTCTTAGTAACCAGCTAAAACAGGATAGAATTACAGAGTTTGTTCTAAGTCAATAATCGTGTAAATTCACAAACTGCATTGAATAGAATTATGTTCTTAAGGTGTTTTAAATAAAAAATAACTGAACAGTTGGATCAGTTACTCGTAAGCTTAGTTATTCCCATCAGCCCTTTAACAAATTATAAACAATATTTGAAAATGCTATTAAATTTAAATTAATGCAAAAATACTGCAAAAAACTGAAACTAAACATTTACTGTAAATACTTCTGTTTGAAACACTGCACTGCTTACCACTAGATCACACAGAGTATGATATGATTACACAATTACAGAATACAACAATTCTATTATAGTATATACGGTATAATTCTATGTACTTAGGCTATAAACTGATTTTATCTGCCATACATGACATCTGAGTATGTTATTAAATATGTAAAAATATTTTACAGGACAATTTAGGATGGATTTTACAAATATGGGACTTTCAATTTTTGTTACATTGTAATTGTGTTTTGTGCATTTTGTACAGCAAAAGTAACAAAACAAACTTAAGCTGAACCATATATTTAGAATTTAGAATACTCTTCATCAACACTCTGCTTTTACACATTACCCAACCTGTGCAGTGAAACACACATTTACACAAACTATTGAACACACACTAAGGAGCAGCAGTGATCACACATACAGTGGGCAACCTTAGCCTTGGTGCCCAGGGAGCAGTTACGAGGTTTAGTGCTTTGCTCAAGGGCACTTCAGTCATGACCTGTTGACCTCGGAATTGAACCAGCAACTTTCTGATCACAAGCACAGTTCTTTAACCACCAGGCCATGACTGCCCTATAAACCATAAACATGCGGCTTAAACGTGCCAAAGAGTCCAATTTCTTATTACCATAATATCTAATGTATTAGAATTTGTAGTCAAATTCAAAAACACAATGTAGTACTGCTGTGTGATTTACCTGCTTTGCTACACATTAACCTGGGTAATTTCTTTGGACTTGGGAGCTGTACTCCTATGTATAGTGCATATAAATGTTTTAGTGCATTTTATCATCTTATCAAAATGGCAATATTCTCAATACCCGGTAAATATCACAATATTACACCTACTTTAACACACTACTGAATCTTAGATTTACTGGAGAATTTATTTTAGTGATCTTTACTGGAACATTGCAGTGCATTTAATCCCTGCACTTTAATCTATCCGAATAAAAGAAAAAGGTCATGACACTGCATGTCCTGAAGGAAGTGTTGTATTCTTTACTAATCAAGTTAACATTTAATAAGTATATGTAAATAGTAGTGAATATTATTTTTTAAAATTCCTTACCTTGCCTACACTAATAACCCAGGAGGATAAAAACTGACACATGCTTCATTCTCAACACATTAGGCCAAACCATTTCACCCGAAATAATTGATACAAATTGACATTATTGGGTAGAGCAGTGTGATCATCAAGGGTTTGCATTTTCATACTTATGGGCTTACAGAAGCTAGAGATATCTGGTGATCTACAGAAGATCAAGATCATATTTTTAATGACTAAAACTCACTTGATAAGTGATTCTATTACCCACAAATCTAATTAAGATCTCAGTATGTGTGTGTCAATTTACTTGTGTCAAAAAAAACATGTGCAATCTTGACAACACCAGACTGGGAAACCAAACTATTGAAACTATTTATGATCTTGCAATGTTTTGCACAGCTTTCAAAACTTGAAAAGACAATTTAGACCTCAATGTGGGTTTCTGCATATTAATGTGCCAGGTAGGTTTTGAATTGGATGTAGATTACAGATAGACTACAGGAACCGAACAGATTTTGCATACATACAGACAAAATAATACACGATAAAGTAATACACAGAGGTTTGAGTTTAGTCCTTCACCTTTTCACATTTATCTCAGTCCCTTGCCGCACTGCTTAAGGAAGGCTACGTCACTGCTTTAGGAACGCTGGATATTACGAGAGGTGACAGACAGGTAGTGGAAGATGAACTGTAGCGTGGTAGGAGTTGTGTGCTAGTTTGTAACGTCATCCTTCCTCAGCAGTGATATTTTAATGAGGCTCAGGTCAGGACAATTCGGACTTGCTAAGTGCAATGGCCAGCTCCAGATCCTCCTGTTCTTGCTGGGTGAGTCGGGCAACACGCTCCCTCTCCTCACGCTCGCTCTCCCGTTTCACCCACTCAATCATGTCCTCCTCTGTTGGGTACTAAACCAAACACAGACAAAACACAGACATGAGCCCTACCAAAGAAATCCACAATTCTAGAAAGATATACCAATTACCGTTTTCAAACAATGATATGGACATACATATATAGCAGACATGAAAAAGCATTTTCCCATTTTGTTCACATTTTAGGAATTGTGCTTTATAACGAAAAATCATCTTGACCAATGAATGTTCAGTCAGATTTTCCCATTCAACATTGCTTTGGCATTTGAGATCAGCAACATTTCTAAACAATAGTACTTCTATTTCATAACAGTTATTATTAGATGCATTAAATTTACATTTCTCTGGAAATACATCAAGATTGACGTAAATAATTTGTCTTGCAGAGATTTAAAACACAAAACAGCAACACAGTAAACGTCATCATCCATCTACTTTAGGGCATCATTTAGTAATTGTATAAACTCTACACTAGTTGCTAAAAGTATGGAACACAGTTACATCGTGCCACACAAAACTCCAGAAATGTATGGGCACCATCAATTTATGATACACACCCTACAATCTATCTGAGAGTGAGAAGTGTTGCGAGATGCCTTGCCAAAAGCTGTTGTTACAGCTATAAAGATTACATAGCGGCCACTATTTAGTCATAAAATATCATTTCCAAAAAGCTCTCGATCCTGTGTCCAAATACTTCTGACCTTATAGTGTTTGTGGGTCTGCATTTCGAAAAGCAGAAGTGCTCTTTCTTAGAATCGAACAGAGAGTTCTATACTATATGAAGACTAACACCAATTCTCTCCAGTTCTCATTGTTTCTGCGTGGCTTTACTCTGGGTGTCCCAGTTTCCTCCCACAGTCTAAAAACATAAAAGTAAGGCAAATTGGAGACACAGAATCTACAATTATGTTTGATGTACTCTCGTGAGCTGGTGAACCCAGTTTAATGAATAACTATTTCCTGTCATAAATGTAACCAAGGTGTAAAGACTTACTAATCCAAACTACATGCAAGTAATTCCACATCTGTATGTACGGCAAGAATCACAAGTCATACAGGGAATGTTTTTTGTGTGAGGTGTAGGTCAGAAATTAAATGTAAAAATAAATTAAGGCTCAAAATAAAACAAAAGTTGATGATCGCGTAGAAAAAAAATCATTTATCACAGCAGCTTTCAGTTCTCTTCATCCAGGCCTGTCTATGATTTGAGTACCTTTTCTAGAAAGGTGGTTAAAAATAGTTCACCATTTGCATTCCCATGCAGCGTTATAACCTTCAGACAGGGTTTAGTTCTACTTTCATTTATCAACAAGGAGCCACATTTTCTGTTTAAAAACCATTATTCGATATACGCATCTTAAAATAAGCATTTTGCTAAGATTTTTTTTTCCAAAGGATTGAACTCTTCCACGAAATATGGGCTCACATTTTTGATTATATCAAGGATAATATAGATTCACTTAACGTTCATTAACGTATCATATTGGTGACTGGCTTTCCTAATCAGTTCACCAATATATTGGGAAAATTTTAAATATAATGAAAATGTTAAGTTGGCTTATGGATTATCTTTATTCTATCTCATGTTTATTTCATCTCACTTTGTTCGGGGTGTAAGTGGAATTGGATGGGAACTATGGCTGTTTTCTATTTTGAAAAGAAAAAAATATATATTAAAAAACAATAAATTCAGCATTGTGCTGTAGCACTGCACTCAATTCTACTCGAAAACAACTAGATGTTTATGACTGGTTTAAAACGGCACATACTTTGACCATGCTGATCATGCAGTTCATGCAACAGACGAGACAAACATGAAAAAGCTTTACAGACTGTAAGGTGCACAGTAATGAATTCATATCAAACATACAAAATAGCTGGAAGCAGCTTTCATCAGATAAAAGGTGAACCTTAAATATTAAAAGACAGACAAAACCCTCTCATGAAATCTTCATATTAGCATGTAAATCTATAAATCTTTTAACTGTTAATGAAATAAGGTGTACGCCTAGGTGAAATAGTAAGATCTTCCATTGCACACCAGTGCAGAGAGTCTAAACCTTAGCCTTGCTGTTTGGATGGGTGGTCGCTTCCCATAATGCTATGGGTTGGAGAAAGAAATGGTAACCTACTCCATAAAAAAACATAACGGTCACTACAGTGCCCAAGAGTCGGACGAAACTAACCAACCAATCAATTCAGGTGTACAATTAAAACATCCTCATAGTGGCCTGTGGCTACTATTATTTTACTTAGTAGTAGATTTATGAGCAGAACTTTAAAGAACAATCACGCCGAATATGTGTATTGCATTAATGACACATGAACATGACAAGAAGAAGCACTTATTCAACCACACAGCAAAATGAGACAAATATTTACCATTTGCAGTTTATTTATATATATATATATTAAGTACATACAAGTTATATCATTTAGGGGGACTTTTTTAAGGGAAAGAGTATTTACTGATAAATAACAACACTTAAGAGCTAAAGCCAAAGCAAAGTCTGTCAGTACAAGTGGTTCAAGAATCAGCAAGTGTTTAATTTATTAAACCACAAATCGGCCAATTAATAAAAATAATCCTTGATGTTATAAGCTCTATTATTAATGAAAAATAGCAGTGAATTCAGCAACAACGTAAAGATGAGCCGATAATAGAAAAAGCAGTGTGTGTTAATTAATAACACAATTAGTATTGCATTCGATTAGCTTACACAAAAATAAATAGCTAGTTTTTTTTACATGATCACTACATACACAGCTTTTTGGTAAATCACATCACCTCAATGAATAAGAAATGGGCAAAAAAAACATTGTGCTTAATGTGAAATACAGAGGATGTTCTATTGTGTTATGTTATTGCTTGGATGCCCTAAATATTTGCAATAAAGACTGAAGACTATCAGAGCATTTTGAAGCAAACATACAGTACACTACACAATCCAATACACTACATGATTGTTTAAGGGATCAAAATCTGACTCAACATACTTGACAGACCTAAAATTTGTAGCTGATAGACTTACTAAATGCTCAAACTTTGAACGCTGAACGGTTTGCCAAATGGGACAAACTAATAGCAGTGGTGAGTAGTTTTCAGAATGACAAAACATTAAATGCCTCCCAAAAGTAAACACTTGTGTTAAGTGATTAATATCGGCATTTATGATTAAAATTGTTTAAATATTAATAATAATCATAAAACAAAAATAACCAACATTCCTGTTCTGTTTAATGTAAATTGAGTAATGATTACAAAATAATCATATTCGTTTTAAAGGGTAATAATATTTGGCAACAAAAGAAAAATTACACCATTTGTATAATATTAAGTATTTTTATTGACTCACAGGTCAAACGTTTCGAACCAACCTAAGGCTCCTAAAAGTCAGTAAAAATACTTGATATTATATGAGTGCTGTCCGATTTCTGTATGTTCAAGGCCCAAAGCTATTCCGTATTATTTTAACATGATTATATACACAAGGACATTAAATACTTATTATCACATAAACAGAAATGACCTGTGGAAAGCTGAAATGTCTAATTTTTAACTATTAAGGGCTGCCTAGTTTTGACAATTTGCGTAAATCAATTTTGAAGAAAACGAATGTTAAATGTTGAGTAAATAATAATAAAAAGAATAACTAATATGAATAATCTTCATATTGTGCTAAAACAGCCTGATTTGACATAAGCAGTTAGAGTTTAAGAGTTCAAGACTTTATATTTTCCACTTTCCAAGTGGAAAGTGATACATTATAGTTTTAAGTCCCCAAAATGAATCCCCGAAATAAGTGAAACAACAATAGAAGAAAGAAGCCAAGAGATAAAGCTGGCACCTTCATAAAACATTTTATTGAAGACACTTTCTGCAGTTCTAAGTGCAAACCAATGATCTTCCCAGGTGTGTGTGTGTGTGTGTGTGAGAGAGAGAGAGAGGTAGGGGAGCGCATTGGCCGAAGGTGTGTCTGCAGTCATGGGACGTGATGAGGCTGATTTCCAGCACAGAAAATAACAAGCCGAACAAGAAAGGAGGACACTGAGGTTTAGTGCATGCAGAGTTAGGTAGATGAATAGGTAGTAATAGGTAATAACAATGAACATGCAGCACGATGCATTCAAGATAGTGAGAACTACTAAAGCATTAAAAACAAATAGCAGGCACCTCTTTCACCACAGCCAGTTAGAATGTAGTGCTTAGCTTAAAAAGTTGATTAAATATGCTTACCGCGTTAATACTGCTGTATAAACACATTAATTGTTCACGTTTTTATAGACAATTAAATAAGCATTAAGAATAAGTACAGAATTACACATTAGGATAGGCTTACAACAGACAAAAAGAAATAACTAGCTACAAAACATAACACACTTTAATATAATTTAATATATAAATCGTTTTAAACGCCTGTGTATTTTATTTAACTCCAATCTGTAAATTCCCACCCACTAGCTGAATCTTTTCATGGGAGGACAAGTAACAGTCTGGCAACGTTCAAGACGGGTCCAACGCTTCTAAGACTTACACAACATTACTAGAATCAACATGTACAAAAAAACGTTTGATTTGATACCTTTAGGTTTGTAATTATGCTATAGATAGATTAGGTAGATAGATATAGTATAAATGCCCGTCCTGAACAACATCAAAGACAGTGTACTACATAAATCTAACACAGAAATCTGATTTCTAAGGTTTGACTTCTTTGAAATTAGAAATATATTTATGCCAACAGCACCATGTTGTTGAGGACTGGAATGCACTATAGCTTTTGTATCTATTTTTGAAATGGCTATGAAAGGCGCAGAGGAAAAGGCTCCTGCTAGGCAGATGGGAAAATGTTATTGTCGTTACAGCGTTTCAGGGGAAGAGGAGGGAGGGGGGGTGCTCACTTTGTCAAAGCTGTCAAATCGGTCAGACTCGCGTGAGGCTTGGCATGGGGCAGAGGGAGCGAAAGGGTCCGGCACGGTGTCTTTAGCAGGGAGGGAGGAGGTATCTTCGGAACCCTGTGACGTAAACATCCCGCGCCTCTGAACCGAGTCGGACGAGTCTGATCTGTAGATGTTTGACCGCTTGCCTGTGAGTCACAAACACACACACATCCCATGTACATGCTGTTTAGGAGCAGTTAAGTGCCAATAAAGCTTAAATGCAACAGAGTATTAGATTCAGTGTCTTTCTGATTGCAAAATGAAAGATATATACAGAAAAATCTGTACCAGGACCTAACTTGAAATGCTGGACTCGCTGCTATAGTTTAACTTGCTGCATAAGCTGGTTCTGATAGAAACGTGCATCACAGTGTGTTGAGTATGGGCCAGCAAATGTAGGACCAACACAATATCAGGAAGGTTCTCATAACGTTATGACATGTATAATTAATATATGATAAGATAACTGATATGTATAATTAATGTCATGGTTAGTGTGTTTTTCCGTTTTACAGGCACCAAAGAGAAAACATTGGAGATGTGTTCATGCTTAAATATAACCACCCACAAGGCAAGTCTAATGCAGCATATGATTGGGGATAGATTAAGCGCTGACCTGGCGGAGGTGGAGGCGGTCTGGTAGGCGTGCCAGTTTTAGGTGGTAATGCAGGAGGCACATCTGATTGGCTGTCTTCTTTAAACAAATTCTTATTAAGTGTGTTTGATGAGGCAAAAGGATCAGCACCATTAGACTAAAGAGGAAAAAAATCAGAAGAGCAGAACAACATTAAATGTGTAGGTGATTATTAGCTCATTGGCAAATGATCTTTTATTTTTAGTTGAAGGGCAGATTATTGAAGAGAATGAACGTGTTATGGCTGAATTAAAACTGTCCTGGATTGAAGCCTTTAAAACAAGACGAGCTGTTCAACCAGAGGAAACATTAAATACCACATACGGCACATCTGCAAGTAACTTTTAGCCTGAATGAAAATGATAAACATGGTTTTTTACAGACTGATCCACATATGCAATTAAACATGTCTTTTTTTATGACAAATGTGATATAAATGTAAATGATTTATTATGAATAATACAAACATATATTTTGGTCTGTGTTACAACTGCAATGCTGACTCTACGTTTTATAAGAGGGACCATTACAATTGTTCAGTTGTGACAAATTTATTACAGGAACATTTTAACACAACATTGTGATTTAACTGATTACTCAATAATTGACAAACATCCCTTAGACCTGATCTGGGCACTGTACGGCCCACGGGACATATCCGGCCCGCGAGCCATCCTCAACTGGTCTGCATATGGTCAGCAGCACTTAAAAAGAGGATGTAAGAATTTCTCCACAGCTTTTTCGCTTGAACAAAAATGAAGTCTTTAAACTAAGATTATTTTGTGTAATAAGCAGAAAATGAACTTTTTGTTTACCTTGGCTAGACTGCTGAAGTCTGCAAAACCTCCTATAAATGTTTCATTCCCAAAGACCGTGGCAAATGGATCTGAAACATAAGACAAAATGCACAAATCTGTAATCAGTGACTGATGTATCACCTCATGTTAAGTTTGGTATTTATATGTACTTGGGTGAATGAGTTCTGCTGAAATGATCGTACCTGGGTCTGAGTCTGCATTGACTGCTGTTCCTCCTGGAGCAAATGGGTCATTAGCTGCTGGTGGTGTGTCCTTCTGAGAAAAGAATTGGAGCTTAGTAGCTTAGTGGTTAGTGCTGTCAGCTTACAACAAGAAATCCCGTTTTTCCCCCAGGTAAGGCAATCCAGTTTGCATGTTCTTCCAGTGTCTTCAAGGGTTTTCATTCTGGTAGTGTTTCCTCTCACAGCCCAAAGACACGCAGTCAGGTTAATTAGAGATTATAAAATTGTCCTGTATGTGCGACTTGTCCGGGTCTTTAGTGTAATCATGAAGTGTGTGTCCTAAATTAAAGAATTAAGCGGTGATGAAACTACACTCCCAAATACTGCTGCTAGGGATAATGTAAGATGCACAAACAATTCAAAATCAGAAAGTTTTTTTTTGTTTGAAGTTTACTAAATGGAATGTTGTTACATTTAGTAAATAACAAAAGAGCACAATGAGCACAATTTAAATCATGATTAAATCACGATCAATGATTCGGTCAATCGAATTTGAATCCAACACTTTTGAATTGAAAAATGTAAAGCCAACATTTTTTGGCTTAGTTATCATCTACCTTAAAAATAAAGACGTTCATAGGTTATATAAATAAAAGACTTAAGAGTATTTTACTTTTCTTTAGTTGTAAAAATCTATATAAAAAAAGGAAACTGTCAGAATTTGTCTCTAATTTAATGTTGTTTTAAAAATACAACGTATCACATTGTGTGTGTATCGTTACATTCCATATATAAAGCAAATTTACACAAAGACTATTTATATAAAATAACTCACAGCTGGCATATCTGACTCCGTGAATGGGTCATCCCCCGTACCAGCTGTTGAGCTGAACGGATCAGCATCAGCCACGGCATCCGTTTTGGACGTGAACGGTGTTCCGTCACTGTTGGCGCTAAATGGATCTTCTGAGTGTGTGTGTGAAACTCCGGAGAACGGATCAGATGCTACAGTGTTGATGACCTGGGCTGAGAACAGATCCGGGTCTGCAGAGCCAGTGCTTGAGCGGAATGGATCAGAGGAAGCGAAGGGATCCGCAGAGGAAAAGTTGCTCGAGGAAGACTGGTTGAAGAAGGCTGTTGCAAACGGATCTGTACCTTTGAAGGGGTCGCCACCAAATGGATCTGGATGAAAGAGAGATGTAAGCAAGGGCTGCAGAAACACTTCGCTGGACAGAACAGTGTAATGATGAACTCACCGCCAATATCTTTTGAGAAGGGGTCATTGTTTTTAAAAGGATCTCCTGCACAGAATTACAATTTATATATAAAGTTACAAGGTCGTTTTTTGTTTTTCTTAAATCAGATCGGATGCATTTTATTAATGCACAAAAAACTGGTTTCTGTTCTGAACTCGACACTTAAACAACAGGAATATTTGTTTATTAACAGACCTTACAGTCTTTGAACTGGAAAACACAGTGAACAGAAGTCTTAATGTCTCAGAATACCAAGACGTTTTGGAAAGGGACACTAAAGAAGGACCCTTTTTTGTACCAGCATGACTGAGCTCCAGTGCACAGAGAAATGTGCTTATAGGCCCGATGTGAAAGAATTGTACAAGCCTGCAAAGTGTCTGACCTCACTATGCTGTTATCTGAATGGCCAATTATAAAGAAAGTAAAATCACAATCAAAAATTGTAGCCAGAACAGAAAATAGTAGAACTGACCCTCCTTTGTCCTAGTATACACAGAATCACTTACTGTCAATGAAGGGGTCAGACTGAAAGAAATCCACATTAGAGGCAGGAGTGGGACTACCAGTGCGATCAGTGACTGGTTTCGAGGATTCTTCCTTCCGGTCTAGTACAGGAGAATCCACCTACACATTAACCAAACACACATTGATGATCAACACCAGCCATATAACTTTTTTATCATGCACAAAGATTTTACTGAATTATACGGAACATGATAGTCACACACATTACTGTAATACATATTTAATCAAATTATCATGAAGGTTCCGAGTGGTTCAGCATTCTAAGACCAAGTTGAAAACTGGACCATGCTGCCTTGGCTCTGCACTTTTTGAACGGGTAGATGGCGCTCTCCCCCCACATTACTCCAGAGGTGTGTACGATTTACACACTGGTTTATGTAAATGTATTTTACTGCATGAATTGCGTCAAATGCATACGTGGTTGAACCCCTCTATGAAACCTCAGCTAACATCGCCAGATCTAATGATGATATAAAAACAATAAACAGTGAGAAAAATGTCAAAAAGAAACTATTTAACTTTATTGTAAATGACAGCTCATACACTAAAGTTTTAGGATTTGATATTTAGAAATAAAAAAAAATTAGAAATGTAATTTCTAACATAATAAATGGTGAAAATTGGGATTTTATTCACATAATAAGTTTTCATTTTACACCGGAAAATACTGGAAGTTGACTTAATAAAAATTACTGGTGATTTGGCTATTATTATTATTGATCATTATAACATTGATGCAAACCTTAACAGCAAGGCGAACCTGCTACGATCACCTCAGTTTAACAAGATTTACAAAATTTGCAGCTTTACATGAGTAGCACTCCGATTATGTGAGTAGCTCCTCTGTTCATTTCAGTCAAATCGAGACGTCATAAGTACCAGAATATTTCCATAAACTTGTCATATATCACTTTAAATGTCGCTTTCGTTTAGTATGTGACACACGGTCAGAAAAATTACGGCTCAAAGTGGGATCAGTGTTGAAAATATGTTTATTTTTTAAACAGAATTTTCTAAAAAAAACTCCTTTTTCAGAGCCCATGATTTACCAATTCCTTGAGATGGCCGAATTTATAGATTGCGGCCAGAATTTCTGAAAATGTTCAGAGAGTGAGATATATCAATTTATAAATATACATCTGACATGTTGCCGTGGGGTCAAGGATTACAGAGGTTTAGTGCAATAACACCAAACAGAAGCAGAAGTAAAGCTTGTGCTGACCTTTGTTGTGCGGGTGATTTGTGGTTGGTTCATTTCGACGGCTCTTAAATCCCATTCGACAGCAGGTGAGGAGCTAGTGACTTCCTAAAAGTACAAAAAAAAGATGGTTAGGGCCATGGTAGAAACAGAACAGAAACATTCACTACTGAGCAACTACAAGCAGAATCTGATGAGTATTATGGTGCGTAATTAAAAAATGTACAGTCTAAAGATGACACAATCCATTCATTTTGACAAGCATTTTGCAACTACCTCCGAAAAACTGATACTAATGTCTAAATTAATAACATATAACAAATACCATATTTTCCTTACATTTAAAAAATAAATAGTAATTAACAACTAAACTTCTTAAATTCCCTCTGAGGGATCAAAAAAGAGTCTGTCTGTCTGTCCGTCCATCTATCTATGTTTATTTGTATCGAGAAGCCAGGGACATGAACCGAATCGAATTGTGGGTAGAGTATCATTACATCTCTACTTACAACACAGATTATATTCTTAAATTCCCTGAAAGAACCTCCTAAAGGGATCAATAAAAAAGTTCTATCTATCTTCTATCTATAAACAAAGATATTATAAATGTTACTATTTAAGATTGGGGATATTTCCTGCATTCTGAATGAACATTTACATTACCGGGTGGTTCTGAGGCCAGGCAGTTGTGGAATGCATGCTGGTATATGGAACTTCAGAAAAATCAGCTTCTTGTTCGAGTTCTTCAGGGCTGGAGGGCAGCTCGACTGTTTCATCGTCACCCTGCTCTTTAGTCACCCTCAGTTCGTTAGGCTCATCGGTGGGTTCGTCCTCATCTTCATCTTTTGATTTCTGTGCTGAATGTTCTGTGGATTGAGTCCACCGCAACAGCATAGGTTGTTCAGTAAGGGGCGCTGTTCCGTTGACGAGAGGCGGATATTCTTCTAAGACTTTCCAAGAAAGCTGGGCAGTGACCTCACGCTCTTCTGTCTTTAGCCCAGCAACTCGTTCCTGCATCTGCGGTGTCGACCCCCCCCCAATGAAAAAGAGATGAGAAAAAAGATCAAAGTATGAAAAAGACTAATGATTTTTTGTTCATGTTTTATCATGGCTTCATCCTGGAGTCAGGGTTCAATACAGATCCTACACGTGTATATTTTTGACGGGCACAGTTATCCATAGCTACAGCGATTAAAGTTAAAGAGGACTGTGAATGTGACAAAACCAAAACATAAAAAGGCATGCAGATAATCAGTATGAACATACAATTTCCACACAAAAAGGATCCAGTCCAACCCACCAGGGGATCGAACCAAATACCTTCCTTGCTGTGAAGTCAGTCAACCACCGTGCTGCTTCATGAATAAAAACAGTCCATTATATTATCCACAAAGTTTGTAAGTAACTAATCCATTACATCGCAACAACACCAGTTCAACTTGGGGCCTTGACACACCCAAATCAGTACCAGATCTTTCTTCTTTTATTTGGATCCAGGGTCAAAACCAGCAGTAAAATGGCACCGACAAGTGTCCATATGAGCGGAGGGCCCAAAAACGATGTGTATATATTAAATGAGACATCTGTAATGAATGAGCTTTTTACAGTTTATGATTGATCTACATATACATAATGTGCATATATCAAATACCAGGGAAACATGATTTAGAAAATCATTCCTCTGCTAATCACAATACAGATAATAGTTTGCTAATCGATTCGGACATGCTACACTCACTCGGCTCAGGACTTAAACACAGGATTTAGAAAAGAGAAAGAACAGACCTGAGCAATCTGTGTGTGGGATTCTGTAACTGCTTCCTGTAGAGGGCAAAGTTGAGCACGAGCAGATCGAACCTTCTCCCCCAGAGTTTTGGATTCCTTCTGAAGACCAATCAGCTCCTCTCTGGCCCTTACCAGCTCATCCTCATAATCTCCAATTCTCTGCTCCTGCTCAGAGTGCTCTGTCTGCAGGGACTGAATCTAAACACACACACACACACACACACATTTTTACGTTTATTGGGTGTTAGCTGTGCATTCCATCCAGTGTGGTTCTTATATGGGATCCTCAACATACAAATCTTTAAAATGTATTTGAAGTTTGAATCTTTAAATATGTTTTGAAGATGATGAGGGTGGGATGGTACTTGGTCACGTCTATGACTTCAAGTCTGGATTGAAGCAGTATAGCATGCCCACTAAAATTATTTTTTGCTGCCACTGATGCCATTAAAATGGAACAAACACGAAAAACTGTATCACAAAGGATAAAAGAAGGAGACTATGGAGAACAATAAATAGACATTTAAAAAGTAATTTTAAAAAATTTACTTTCCTGAACATATTGACATTATTATTATAATTATTATAGTGTAATATATTCAGTTGTCTATATTCAAAGCATGTCTCTGTTGAGTGTGATTAAAATGCTAAAAATCTTTAAAGCCGAGAAATTAATAAATAGTGGCTAGGGGAAAAAAATGCAATAAACAAGAACTGTTCTTTAGCACACTCTGTTCTTTACACCCACCAGCTGGTTCTCCTGGCTGCACTGCTGCCGTAAGTATATAAGCTGTTCCTCCAGAGACGATTTTTGCTCATCCAATCTCTCCAGAGCCTCCTGCACTTCCTGGCGTTCTGCCTGCAGCCTACACAGTTCCTCACTTTCTTTCTGCACCTCATCCTGCAGATCCTGGAGATGAAGAGACAGTAAGATATGTGCTATACAATTCGCAGTAGTACGACCTTCAGTGGCAGTTCTGACCTCAGTAGTGAAATCAGGGTCAATTAATTAAAGTCTTTAAACACGATTATTCTGTAGTTGTGTTTCTTGTTTCAAATGGAAATACTGGCGGCACCAATTAATCAACGGGATGGTTTCGGCCATCCCTCCACATGCAGCAAAGCCAATCGTGTCTGTGTATATGTCCAGCTGCTCATTAACCAGGTTCAAAGCGACTTACATTTACATTAATCACATCGTTTTTACGCAATTCAGGGTTAATAGTCTTGCTGAGTGTCCCAACATTGACAACTTAGTGATAGTAGGGCTTGATCTCTAGTACTAGTCTGATCTCAAGCAAGTAACGTAACCACTAAGCCATTACTGCCATTCCTAGTGACACATTCATTTAAATAATCAGTACAGCCCAGTCGTCATGCAGTGTCTATGAAGGTACACATCCAATCAGCAATAAGGGTGCTCACATATTCATGCTTTACTGAGAATGCATGCTTTCCTAAATAAAGAAAGCCTTGCCCCAAACTGATCTGTAAAATAGAAGGTAATATATCATACTATAATATTGCCAAGAGCTATAACTCCGTATTAAATTATTAATCTCAGGGTTAACTGGGTCAGTCAGTGGTGTAAGTGCATATTGATTACATTGAGTATATAAATATAACATGACTGTAATTACAGATGTTTACTTAGAAACAAATACAACTAAATGGCACATTAGTGGCACATAAATATGGGCTTTCACTCTGTATCAATAAGGAATAATTAATCAATTTGACACAGTAAGATTTCCAGCCAAGCCAAACCCACAAAAAAGTGAGAACATCTAAAATCTAGAAATAACCATCCAAGAGAAAATAATCCAGACTTTGATCATTTACTTGAACACTTCAAAGTGCAATACTCTCACTGACTAAACTGATTGTGAATGTTCAAAAGTATAATTTGAATAATGCAATATACAGAAAAATTGTTGGGGTATAATCATATTTACCAGTGTGTTATATATACATATTTTATTGTTTGGAAACTTAAAACATTAACAGTTTTTTTTAACAAACGGAGTTTTTGTTTTTTAGCTTGCAACCATTGCTTTGTGGATCCTTCTTTTATTTTACTCACCTTGCTTTAATGGACTTCTAAAAACTTCAATATTTAATAAACTTTTCTCTTGTTTTGCCCCTTTCGTGTTTATTTCAGGCATCTAATATTATTGCCAGTTAATTAAACACCGAAAAGAATGAACAAAATTTCAGTTTTAGCCATCCTGGTAAAGAATCAATGAAAATATATGACAATTCATATACAGACATACAAAGGCATTGACATATACCTGCACCTCACTGGTCCTCTGTCTGACGCTCTCTTCTTTATCTTTAATCTCCTGCTCCACTGAACTCTTCTCCCTGAAAGACCAACACAAGCAAGAATATTTCAGTACTGGACCCAGAGACGGAATGGAAGGCCAGCTGGTCACCGTCTGAGCCGCTTTGTTCCCTTGCACCATGTCTGCATCTACTCTGAGTAAGTCACGATGTGGCAGAAGAAAGATGCGATTTATAAGAAGCTGAAAAAAGGTGAGAAACAGATTGGGAGAAATAGAGAAAGAGTGTGTGTGTATGGGGAGGGTGTCACTAAAGTGTTAGCAATGAATCACCACTGATTCAACATGATAGATATTTTTCCAGTGCTTCAATTAAAACTATAAATGTAAGAATTCTGAACTTTAAAATCGATGTATAATATTGGGAATTTTTTTTCTGTCACCCACTCCTCCGGTGTGTGGATCGCTGTGTTCGGCACTGAACAACCCTACATTTGCAAGTCTGCAAGCCTGAATCTCAGCTCTGATGAGATAGCACACCCTTAAGCCACTTGATCCACTATAGATAGACAGCTCAACCCCCACGTTAAAACATAGTCAAGAATCCAGTCAAACATCTACATAGTCATGTTGGACTATGAGGATGTTCACATGTACTGGACCCAAGCAGTAGTGGGCTAATATAATTAACTTTTACAGTAGTGGCACATGCATCAGTGAATTACAATGGAATGATCACATTCCTAATGAGACAATTGAGTTTAATATGATGAAGGATTATTTTTGCCTGATTTTAAATAACCACAGAATAATAGAACGAGACAAACATTTCTAAAATATAGACTAAAATATTACAGTCTCTGAATGTCTAAAAAAAGAAAACGTGGGCAAATATTCTTTCCTAGAATTAGAAGAATTATATTATTCTATTATTAACCAAAGTATCAGTAATGTAAACTACCTGAATGATAACTTTTGAAGTTATTGAAACATAATACCAAGGAACAAAACAAACAAAAGTACACAAACAAATTAAACAGATTGCATCTTGTTTTGAAAGGTTAACATACATCAGATAAATATTAACTACTCACCTTTCAGCAGCGAGATCTTTTTGCTGTGGACACTTCAGGCAATCCCAAAAGACGTGCATCATTTTATTGGAAAGCATGTCCCCATGCTCAAAAATAAAAAATCTTTTGACCGTCAACGACCCCGCATTCCCATCACAAACAATGAAAACCCTTTTTCAATGCCCTACTTTGCTCAAAACCATCTTCTTGTAACTCGTCGTCTTATCTAGTCCTAAAAACAGAATGTAAACTTGCTCTTCTTAATGCAAACCTCCCTAGAGAGCCCTTGCTGTCGCGCCACCAAAACCGGCCTGATCCTCCTCAAAGTGAGTGAATTTGTGCAAATGAGCGTCCGCCCCACTGTGCACCTCTCCCGCTGTGAACTACCACCAAACACAACTGAGGAGCCGTATTGCGGTTCGAGCCGTACCTCAAGCTCATCTGTGTTTAACACAACACATCACACTTTCCCTGTCCTACACCCAACTAAAACTGGGACTAGCATTCTCACGTGAGCTTGTTATTCTAATCACTAAGACCTATTCAAAGTAGTCCTGCAACACCCATAAACCCAACCCTAAAAGGGAGTGGAAAGAACCTGCTTTTCCCTTTAGGAACGGGATCATATAAATCATAAGCTGAATTTGGGAGAAATAAAGACCCAAGATAATTTAGTTAATTGTACTTTATTTAGTAAATAATAATTTGTTATGATTTGGTGTGCTCACCTCAGAAAACTACACTATAAATATCTTACACAAAGGGAATTCCTCGCATGGTGAATAAGGGAACACCTGCCATGGTAACGTGAAGCAAATACCTCCTCGCCCATTGGGATTCATTTTGAAATTGTAAATAAAACCATAAGAAATTGCACCAAACGATTCCATTAATCATGCAAGTTTCCTTTCAGATCCTACACAAGGATCTTCAAAAGTTTCTTTTTATGACAGATAAAGCTCTGTTGATGGTGATACAAAGATTAAAACGTATGACGAGACTTAACAAAAGGTGCAAAAAAAAAAATCATAGTGACCAAATTTATGGTCAGTTAAATAAAATCCATGCTTGTAGAATTTAAAACCTTTTTTTGAATACTTTAGGGGTTCGGTGGCCTACTCAAGGGCACTACACTCGTGACCTGTCAGCTCTTGAAATAAAATGATCACGGCCCAGGTCTCGAAACATTGGGCCATGACTGTGCCCCCCCCCACCTATTTTGTAGCGAGTGTTGAGACAATCACCAGCAGTCCCGGGTCATAAAAATTGTGCATCTGCAAATAGCGATTAGCGATGATAGCGATTCCACAGTAAGGTCAGACAATATCCTCTAACGACAACAGATTTTTGTTTATACGTTTACAGAACAAAAACAATATTAGATTAATTCCTACCTCTGCAGGTCCATGATCTCATTACTGAGAGAGTCCAACTCCTTGATTGCTGAGAAGTCAGCAGCCTGACTCGAAATCACAGTATTCTGTTCACCAAAAAAAAAAACACTTAGGTCAAGAGAAGGTGAGACACCAACAGATTACCCCCAATTATACAAGCAACCATTCAGATATAGAAACCAATGTGATACTGTTGTGCTTAAAAATGGTATCTTATAACTGTGTTATAAATGTGTTGCACTGTTGTAATTTCTGACATCAAACCAATGACAACAGTGTTTAAAAAATGTATTTACAACATCGGAGGCAGAATGGAAAGCAGTCGTGACCTGGTGATTAGAGAACTGGGCTTGTAATTAAAAGGTTGCCGATTCCATTCTGAGAGACAACCCCTAACTTCTTCCCAAACACCATGCCTAGGGCTACCCATTGCACCAGACACATGACTGGTAATTCAAATTTACAATTCTTTTTCACCACTCTTTAAACACTGTCTAATTATCCTTCTGCATTCCGCTTCTGCAAAGCAACTTATGGCACTTATTACGCATTAATCATCAATTCATATTTAATACATCATTAGTCAATATGGCAAACAGCCTTAGCAAAACATATACTGCAGTTCTGTATTCTAATTTTACTTTGCCTGTTGAATTATTTTTTCCTATTACTATATGATTTGTTACTGACCTACACAATAATCGAAAGACAATAACAAAAACACGTTTGCTCCTTACAGAAAAGAATAAATGACCAAAAACACAAACTTTGCTTTGCAAAGTTATGCAAATATAGCCCACATTAAAGCAAAAGCATTCAAGAAGAAGAGAACATGAACATGACAAGAATAAAACTTACATCTAGTAAATGCCAAACTCAAATCAATACACAGTAAAGGCAGTACAGTGGAACCTCGGTTAACGAACGCCCCTGATAGCGTCCAATTCGGATAACGACCAACCATTTCACTAAAAATTT
>JAOUQU010429261.1:0-10290 GCA_028566735.1 Ammoglanis amapaensis | reverse complement strand
GTCTGGTTCCTCTCAAGGTTTCTTCCTGTAATTTTTAGGGAGTTTTTCCTTGCCACAGTTGCCCTCGGCTTGCTTGAAAAAGCGCTATAGAAATAAAGTTGACTTGACTTCTCCGGGTCGGCTTGGAGCTGGTTGGAACATATGATAAAGCCCAGGAAAAGAACGGTTTCTTGTTGAAACATGCATTTCTCCGCTTTGACAAAAAGACGGTTCTGGAGCAGGCGCTGTAGGACAAGCCGGACGTGTTTCCTGTGTTCAGGGAGAGTGCAGGAGAAAACCTGGATGTCGTCGAGGTATGTGAAAACGCAGTTGCCCAGGAGATCACGGAGGACCTCGCTCATGAACGGCTGAAAAACCCTGGGGGCGTTAGTGAGCCTGAACGGAACCACCCTGCATTCAACGTGGTCGGGTGTTGCGCCCTGGAAGCATTTGAGCATCAAACCAGTAGGTGGGGAAATGAATAATTATTCTTTACTGTGATGGCGTTTTACCCCCGGTAATCGATGCATGGGTGAAGAGACTTGCCCATTTTTCTACTAAAAAGAACCCGGCGCCGAGCGGGGATGTGAAAGGTTGTATGAGCCCAGCAGCCAGGGATTCACAAAGATAATGATCCATTGCTATGGTTTCAAGGCGAGTCAAATGATAAAGTCGACTGGATGGGAGCGGGCCCCGGGAAGGAGATTGATGGCACAGTCATAGGGCAGATGTGGAGAGAGTTCATGCACCTGATCCTTATTGAATACCTTGCGTAAGTCAGGGTACTTGAACAGAACTCCGGCAATGTCCGCCGAAGGGGTGTTAGTGCTGGAGGATTTATCAGGAACGGGCTTGGTAATGGCGGTGCAAAAGCCATTCTACACTCCAAGAGCAAACTTGACCAGAAGGCAAGTCGATTTCCGGGTTGTGTTTTAATAGCCAGGGATAACCCAGCAGGATCGGGGCACGAGGAGAACGGATCAGTACACAAGAGATCTCCTCGCGGTAATTCCCAGAGAGAACAAGGGTAAAAGAACAGGTATGGTGAGTGACGAGGGCGGTCGACTGGCCCACAAGATCCACCGCTCTTCCCGGGCTCATCAGAGGGTCAAGGATACAGCCCAGCTGCTTCGCTAGGCCCTCGTCTATTAGGTTATCTTCAGAGCCGGAGTCAATGAGGATTGTGAAAGACAGGTGGGAAAGACGTAAGTTTTCTGATTGGCCCAACGTGGGCCCCAAATATTAGCGGCGAGTCCTCTCTTTTAGCCGGCTGCGTCCAAACTGGAACTGCTAGCCTCTGCCCAGGCTAGTGCTTGGCCTCGCAACAGACTGATCATGTAGGTGATCTTGGAAGCCTCTCTTCGGAAGGCTGAGGGGTGTTGTTGAAAGACTAGATGGCACTGGAGAAGGAAACCTCGGCACCGGGAAACCTCCCCGGCAAAGGGTTGGCCACGGAATCAGGGTCCTGGGGCTTGGGGGCATAAGTGGCTGGAACAGGCGTTGGGGATGCGGTGCCCTGGGGTGACGGATCCGCTGGAGGAGAAAGAAGGGACACCCTGCGAGTCACCTCACCCAGTTGCTCAGTCAGGGTTAGATTTCGCTGGAGGTATGGATGAAACGTGCCCAGATTACGGCAGGCTGGAGTGCGAAGTAACAGAGAAATGTGGGGAGCTGGAGTGCGCTCGTGTGTCGTTGAAATGCAAAAGTTGGACAAGCGGTCTGGAAACAAAAGAACAAAAAGTAATTCGAATTACGGGAGGAAAATAACAATAATAACTCTGAAAATTGTAATATTCATCTTTTCCGCGGCGGAGCGCAGTTACGTGTATACCTTAGCAGTCGAGGGTTTAGAATAACTCGCGCCTATCCAGAAGTGTAGTTACACCCAGCAGATATGCTGTGTGACGCTTTAGCGTTGCAACACGATTCTCTGGCAACTTCATCCTCTCTGTGAGACGCTGAAGTACCCTTGCTGATCAGCGCTGATTTGGGACAGGTGCGTCAGTGAGGTGGAGCGGACAGAGCGGAGCAGAGAGCGACACACACACACAGACACACCCACTCACACATAGAGCGGAGGAGCAGTGTGGCTATGAAGCCTCACAGTGTATATATTAATGCCTTGCCATTTTAATGAGATACCTAAATAACTTATATTAACAGGCTAAAAACCATAATTCGATCTGTGCTTCTTAAAGACATTTGTGGAAACTAATTTTGTATCAAGTCATAACATCACCTTGGACATCAACTGTTCAAAATCACATAATTTGGTTTTTAATCTCATTACTAGCTTTAATGTGTTGCAAAGTGAAATGAAAATATATAAACTGTGTGAAATGTTTATCAATGTTTTATCCTGCTGTGTTAAAAAAAAATCATACATTTTGATCATACTGAAGGTGCAATGAGGAACTCAGTCATGAGATATGACCAATTGATATGTGAAACTATAGATTTGAAGAAAAAGAAAGCTAATTTTAATGACCAGAGCAATTGAAAATTTAACAATGAGAATGATATATGCCTTAGTAAAACACACATATTTTGAATAAATTTTCGAAGAATTTTTAGTTATTACATATTATCTTTATTTAAATAATTTATCATTTAGTTTTTATTAGTTTAATATCTACTCGTATATGAAGTTGTATTATTCATGAGATTGTACTAATCACTAATTAGTAGTATGTTGTATTACTCATAATTACGTTTTGATGATTTATATTACGTTTATATAGTACCTTTTACATTTTCACAACTAGATATTTGCTGTATCCTGATTTATGACTAGTAGGACGTTGCATGGTACGATTGCTAGCAACTCTCTTTTTATTGATTTTCACTAAAAACGAATTAAAAATAAAAATTCACAAAAATCTGTTTTTGTGTGTATGTGTATTTTTGAAGCTGAAGATGATCATGGATGGGAATTCAAGTAGCTAGAGGAAGAGGATGAAGAGGAGGAGTGGACTCAATCCCTGCAGATTGGGGCCAACTGAGATAGCTGTGAGGATGAGGAAGAGGAAACCCCAGATAGTAGTGATGATGACGGCGCTGAAGAGGACATAGTATTAAATCAGTCCAATGGGCAAAGGGTAAAGGAAGAAGTATCTGTGGAAAAGAAAACAGTTTGAACCTCCATCTGTCGAGTCTGTGGACTGTGTCGAGGAAAACTACGAAGAGAGGAAGGACTGGACACCATATAAGTATTTTTAATATTTTGTGACTGAGAAAATGCTACCGGAAATTGAAGAAGAAACAAATTTATACAGTGTGCAGAAAAAAGGCAAGTCAGTGAACACAAATGCCCAAGAAATTGAGAAAATGCTGGTTATGAACATGCACATGGAGTTAGTACAGATGCCCAATGTACAAGCTTACTGGGAGATGCCGACAAGGTACCCCCTAGTTTGTGATGTGATGTCACAGGGTCGATTTTTAAATTCACTGATGCTGCTTCACTTTCAGGACAACCTCAATGTGTCAGAGGATGCAAAAAAAAGTGTTGAAACTGAGGTCATGGTTAGAGCAACTATGCCAATGCTTTCTTTGCATACCTCCTGAAGAATGTCATGCAGTTGATTAAATTATTATGCCTTTCAAAGAAAAATCACATATACTGTGCTACATGCCAGGAAAACCTCACAAGTGGGGGTTCTAGATGTGGGCACGTGCCGGGCAAAATGGCTTTGACGTGTGTCAGGGGAAAGAAAATCCTGACAACAAAAGACTGATGTTGGTGCTTCAGGTGATGCTGTCTTGAAAATGACCTCGATTCTTCCAGCAGGAAAAAATCACAAAAATTTTGCTGACAATTTATTTACATCAGTTCCATTGGTGGAGCACTTAAAACAAAGAGGAATATATTACATAGGCACTGTGTGTGACAACAAAGCTGTGAACCTGCTCTTTTCTTTTGTTGGTGTTGAACCACTGGGCAGTGTGAAACGTTGGGATCGTAAAACCAAAAGATATATAATAGTTCCTAGACCAGCCCTTGTTGACACATGCAATAGGTTCATGGGTGGTATTGACCTTCTTGATATGCTATCTGCACTGTACAAGTTTTGCTTTAGATCCCGAAGATGGTACATTTACATTTGGTGGCACACCATTACAGTGGCACTTATCAATGGATCCACTACAAAAGAGACCTGCAGAAACTGCACCCCAGGCAGAAACCTCTGCCACTGCGAAGGTTTCAGGCTTCTGTTGCCACCGCTCTTACAAGTGCAGGAAAGGTCAAAAAGTGTGGAAGACCTCTGTCCTCTAAACTCTGTTACCTCTGTTAAACTGATACTCAGGCATGAAAATGTTTGTTGTTGTTGTTCAGAAGGACCAATAAAAGCTCCAGTTTAAAAATAAAATTAATTTTCTGTTAATTATTTATTAGTTTGGGCTATATAGGATTAAGCAGCCTACATTTTCAGACACTTGATCGTGATCATCGCACAATTAAGAAGTATGTAGCTAATTCCGAACACACGTGTGCGTGCTGATAAGGAAAAATTGAGGACTCTTGCCAACAGGCAATTACGTCAGGTTAAAAAAGGAGCTGCAAAAATGCCTTGTTATAGCAGCAGACAAGTTTTAAAACTGCTGCTGCCTCCAAAGTCCCCCAAACAAGATGCAGGGTCCTTCCGAGGTTTGCAGCTGTGCGTAAGCCATCCTGTCGACCTCCTCTAGCAACTGCACACAAGCAAAAACGGCACCAGTGGGCCAAACAATACATGAGGACTGACTTCAAAACTGTTATGTTCACCGATGAGTGCCGTGAGACGCTCGATGGTCCAGATGGGTTGAGTAAAGGATAGCTGCTTGATGGACACCCCATGCAACCAAGGCAACGGTGCCAACAAGGAGGAGGTGGAGTAATGTTTTGGGTTGGAATCATGGGGAGAGAAATTGTCGGCCTCTTTTAGGACCTCAGATGGGGTAAAGATGACCTCTATAATGTATGTGGAGTTTCTTGAACAGCACTTCCTGCCATGGTTCAAGAAGAAGAACCGTGCATTCCGCAGCAAGTCTCATGCTGCAAAGAACACATCTGCATCTCTGGCTGCAATGGGAACAAAGGGGAACAAACTTATGGTGTGGCCTTTATGCCTCCCTTGCCTCAAACCTATTGAGAACCTCTGGAGCATCATCAAGAGTGTTTATGATGGTGGGATGCAGTTCAGATATAAGCCACAGCTCGGGAAGGAATTCTGTCCTCATGCAAAATAACTGAAGCAGATACCATCCAAAACATGTCAAATTCATTGGATGAGAGAGGTCAGAAGCTCCTTTTGAAGAAGAGGTCCTAAGTGCGAATGTAAAATCATTTAGAATAATGTTTTGACTCGAAAACTGTTTGATTTCAGTTTGTCAAAACCTGCTAATGTTTATAATTTCACAAATGGCCATTTTGTTCTTTATAAAAATGAAAAGGTTGAAAACTCTGCTGTGCTTAATAATTTGGAATATGCATTTTTTTTGTTTGTTTCAAATATACTGTTATATTTGGCAGTTTGTTCAAAAACCTTTTAATTGTACTCTAATAGTTAATGACTGAAAAATTACAATGACTGCAATTCATATATGTAATTTTGGAAAATCTGAGAAAATATTATTTGTATAAAAATTTGGAACACAGTGTAAACCACTTCTGAAAAAACCTCTGAATGCTTCTGTATTAAATAACCACAGACACATTTTAAATTTCATTTTCCAATTCTTTTATATCTAATATAATTGAAAAAGTTGTTTTAAATGAAATATCTAGTAAAGTAAGTGTACAAATTTAGTGCTCAATCATAGACACAAGAGAGGAGAAATGTTTTGTACCATTGACTTGTTAAGTTCTATATTTGAAAAGATCTATATTTGTTATATAGTTAATTAACATATATATTTGTTCTATATAGCCCGATATCTTCACTCAGTTTGTTCCAGTTCTGTGCAGCATAACAACTAAATGCACTTCACCCGTTTAGTTTGCGCTTTATGATCTACTAGCTGACCAGAGTGTTAGGAACCGGTCGTGTTTCAGGGACTCCAAACATCTTCTCTGGATCTATTTGTGACATTACACCTATTATTTGGAATATATTGCCTGAATTCTTTCTGTTAGCGCTTTGATCAGTTATTATGTTCCAGCTCGTTTGTATGTTTTCTGCGTTCCTGTTTTGTTCTGTTTTTCTCTCCGCTCTCACCAGTGTTAAGCTCTCGCACCAGCGCTCAAACATCAAGTACATAGTGTGCTGCATCTGCCCACGTCTCCACTTGCTCAGCACTTTTACAATGTGTCACACCTGCCTGCATCTGCACCAGTGATTCTACAGTGCACTATATGTTCAAGTACATCCACCTGCACCAGCGCTTCCACAGTGTGCCGCACCTGCCCGCACATACTCCTGCACCATGGCCTAGCGTCTGCATCATAGTCGGCTACCTCAAGACTTCTTTGACTGCCTGACCATCCCCCGCATTTTTCTTGCTAGTCCATTCACTCAATAAACCCTGTCAGGCCAGGTTTCAGCATCTCTAACACTCTGGGTGTTCACTAACACAGTGTTTTAACCTCTGTGCAGATGAAGGTCCTAGTATAAGTAAGGCAAATACAGTGGAACTCCGGATAACGACCACAATCCATTCTGAAAGGTCGGTCGTTGTCTGAAATGTTCACTATCCAAAACACATTTCTCCTTAAGAAATAACGCAAATACAATAAATTCGTTCCCAGCCCCGGTTGCCTCGTTAATATACGAAAATTACACGATATACAGGAAAGTTTTTAAAATGAGAACAGTTATAATACAGTACACATGGGATTAAATAAACATAAAAAGCATTTAAACATAAGAAAACATTTAGTAAACAAGATCAAATGTACTGGTTTGACTGCGGTGTGACGGTGTGAGTGGTTGGAGGGGGGGGAAATCCCCTCCATGAGAACGTCTGTCATTGTAAAATCGGGGGTAACTTCCCTTATCGGACATTTTCAGATTAAAAACACTTGTCCAATGTCTGTTGTCCACTTCGACCTGCCGTATTTCAGCCTTGATATCTGACACACACACGACTTGTTGAAACTTAGAAATCATGACTTTTTCAGTTTAATTGTTGGCTGCTGTACTTGGCTTTCCACTTCGCTGCTACTATTGTTCTGAATCTTCTTTAGAACCACGAACAAATGCGATATTAATAAAATAAAGCACAAAAACTATGAATTATTAGAATATGTAAAGATAAAGAGAACCGATTGTAACTGTATTAAGCGCAAATGACGTTCGGTCTGAGATGCGGGTCACGTGTTGATGACGTAGCTGATGTAGTGACGTTTGCTATCCGAAATTTAGATTGTTACCTAGAGCAATTTTTTTGCGAAATGGTTGGTTGTTACCCGAATTGGACGCTATCAGGGGCGTTCGTTAACCGAGGTTACACTGTACCATGAGCTTGAGGCATTACAGAAAGAGTTTCATTTAATTCGGATTTACTTTTACAGGAGATGCAACAACACAGCATCTTGCCGGGGTGGTTTACAACGGCTGTTTCAGCCCGTTCGGTTAACGAACCTAGGTTAGTGATTGCTTCCAACCGACCGTTGTGGTGCACGTGGCCAAAGGCCAGTGACCGGTGCAGGCCCGGGTAAGGAAGCAAGTGAACAGGGCAGCTAAGTACTGTTCCTGCCCCCTAGTGGACCATCACCAGGTCTGGCCCAGCCGGCTGCTCTTGCCACGTAGGGCAGGATGAACTACGGTCGCCTGGCACCCCCTGGTGGCTGGTTCATGTTTTTTTTTTCTTTTGTTGAGGCTTTTTGTATTATGGTGGTCATTGGTTCGTGATGATTTATCTCTGACCTCCTGATTTTCTGATGGAGCTAGTGGAAAGCTAGGCGCATTTAGAGAGGTAATTTAGAGAGGATGTTGAGAGGTATCAGTGTTTTTTGTTGTTTAGGGCAGATTATTTTGGTGTGTCTTCAACCCACGAGTCGGTTTTCATTGCTGTTTTATTATTTTCCGTTTAAGGGACTTGGGTGTTCTCTGTCAGTCTGGCAGAGCGGAGAGTGACACACACACACACACACACACACACACACACACACACACACACACACACACACACACACACACAGACTCACCCACTCACACACACAGAGACAGCGGAGGAGCGACGCGGCACTGAAGCCTCACACCTACACAGTGAAAAGGCTTCTCGACTCACACCTTAGGGGATGGGGCATCCAGTACTTAGCGGACTGGCAGAGTTACGACCCAAAGAAAGATGCTCGATACTCCAGTCCACCATTCTGGATCCAACCTCATCCAGCGCTTTCATCGAGACCACTTCAACAAGCCGCAACTAAGGCTAAGAGGCGTTCATTAGATAGAATCCTCATCTAACTGCAAAGCATTGCGCCAGCATTGAGTGTTATGGGTTTCCGACAAATTCATACTTGCAACCTCAGTTAAAAAACAGAACCCGTCTTTCTTTACAAAAAGGCAAAACCTGAGAGAGTGGTGCTATGATTATTGTCTAATGTGCTGTTTACATTTATTTATTTATTTTTTAAATAAGTGAAACAATCAGGAGTTCCTGAAGTACTTGAAATCTGAATAACTATAATAGCACCAACACATCTGTTGATTTAATAACAATAAAAAAACATTTCAAAAAACAATAAACATGTTTGTTGTTAAGAATATACGTGCATTCATTCAAAATTTTAGTAGCAAAAATAATTGTGATTAATTAATTACAGACCCTGTAATCAACTCGATTAAAATTTTTAATCGAGTCCCACCACTAATAAATAATACAAATATTTCATAACTTCAAATGTTCCACGTTAATGGTTCAGATCAAACTGAATGTTCGGCCTGCACAAGAATATCCTTAAAAACTCTTAAGCCATTTTAATGCATTAAGCATTATAATAGTATATATAATACTAATACTAATAGTAAGCGCCCACAGATTTAACCGGGCTCAGATACCGTATAGATGACTAAAACATGGGGAATTCAAGTTACAAAGTCCAACAGAGGACATACTACCTAGGTGCAAGTTTATATTCCAAAATATGCAAACATGAAGTCCAGAGTAGAGAGAACAAAAGTGTCTGTAATGTCATCAAGGTTCAAGCCAAATATTCATAGACACTTAACTCAAGAAACGAATTCATAAGCCACTTCAAGAAAATGTAGCCAATTCCCGAACCAATGCTTTGAGATGAATTCACAACCAGGTGGTAGTAATATGTTCTGGTGGAAATAGTCACCAAACTGTTGCCATGTTTCAACCAAAAAAAGCATATCAAGGTGACTTCTGTCAATTAAACCACTTTCAAATTGAATGTCCTAAAATTAACATTTTGAACAAACAGAAAAATCTAAATCAAAAATTTTAATATTTTTTTTGCAGTGTTGTCTGGCTTTGGAAGAAAGTGTTTAACAGCCACCAGATAACACAAACACAGTGTTGCAGTAGTGTTGTGATGTTAGTAAGCTGGAATAAGAATACAAGGTCAAACATCAGTCTTTACACAGCCGATTGCTTTTACTTCTTAAGCTAAAACAACACGTGATACCACTTATACACATGATTAAATGATATAGTAACATAAAAATATAATTTAGATTTGGTTAACTATCAAAATATTTTACATAATGTTTTGCTTTCAAATCAATATAAACAAAACCCAGAATTTACAAAACATAACTTAAATCAACCTTGGGCAGTACAATTTTAAAAAATGTAGCTTGTATGACCATTCACCACAAACCTTTCACTTTTGCAAACTAACTTACTCAATGCAAATAAGAAATTCTCAATCTCTGAATATGCAGAGCCAAGTTGCAACTAATTTCAAATTGCAAAGTGTTTATTAGAAGGAAAAAGGTCACAGTAGCTACACTTTGCCTATTGACTTCAATTAATTAAAGTTTCTTTTGACCTACACAAAACTGGTGAAAATAAAACAGTTAATTAATGTAGAATGTCAAGTGAAAAATTAAATGCTAATTGAATGAATGCATTAATAGGCACATAAATAAACATTTTCTGACTTCCTGGCAGTATTCTATTCCTTTCGTGAGCAAGCACGTCACTATAGCAAACAGACACTAGATGTACAGTGGAACCTCGGTTAACGAACGCCCCTGATAGCGTCCAATTCGGATAAGGACCAACCATTTCACTAAAAATTTGCTCCGGATAACAATCAAAATTTCGGTTAGTGAACGTTACTACATCAGCGACGTCATCAACACGTGACCGGTGTTGTGCCGAATTTCGACACCCCGGCAGAATCCTACTCCCTTC
>JAOUQU010429250.1:0-10291 GCA_028566735.1 Ammoglanis amapaensis | reverse complement strand
ATATATTTAATTTTACATTCCTATTATACTGCAGTATTGTGTATTCCCTATATGCTTCTGTATACTGTAGCCCTAATTTTATAAGACTATATTAGGGAAAGGGTTACTAAACAGAAAAATATCAATGACTCTGTCAGCAACAAAGAGTTGCCTTGTGTTCCTTTAGGTCTTTTTATTATTTTGTGTTCTTATTTAGGACTCCAGTTATTGCTGGTGGAATTTTCGTGATGGATAAGAGTTGGTTCAATCATCTAGGACAGTACGACATTCATATGGATATCTGGGGAGGTGAAAACTTTGGTGAGTTCATTTAGTAATTCTTATTTTCAGTTACTTACAATACATTTTATGTTCATGTGTGCTTTTTGGTGGAATAAGCATTGCAGCTGGTACTGGTACTGTACTGATTATCACTTTGATTAAATGATATTATAAAGACTTCTCACTCCAGATATATCTCAGTTAAGCTGTACCATCACTTTGATGTGTTTAATTTAAAGAAAAGAATGAAACTTTGCAGCTGTGATTTCCAGCTTTTAGAAACTCCATTCTGATAAAGTGGGATTAATGGCTCAGACTGGAGTTGTGGTATCTGTTGGAAGAGTTCTCTGCTGGCCGAATCTGAACTCTTACTAAACTAGAGTTTGGGATTCCTTATTAATACGTCCCAGTTTTCAGTAATACATATTTGTTTATGGAAATATAAATGTATTCAACCTTACCCTAGATTAAATAATGTGATAAATGTGCAATATCCTGAATATATTAGAATATTTTGTAAATGTCTAAAATTAAATTATCCATCCATTTATGTTTACAGCTTAATTTCATTTAGGGTCACATTGGGATACACACTGGGCGAATACACTAAATACCTAAACAGGTACCTGTTGCAGGGTACAGAGACAAACAGACACAGGACAATTTCATTATCTCCAATTAACCTGACTGCATGTCTTTGGAATGTGGGAGGAAACCGATGTACCCAGAAGAACCCACACAGACATGGAAAGAACATGCAAACTCCACATAGATCACCTTATCCAGGAATTGAACCCAGGACTTTTTGCTGTGAGGCGACAGTGCTAAACATTAAGCCAAGGTGCCACTTATGTCTGAAAGTTATTATACATTTAAAAACATTTATTTAATATCAGAGAGCAGTGCATCCCCCCCATCATCTAGTTTTACCACCACTTAATCCTATTTAGCACCACAATTAGACACATACTGAGCGAATACATTCAACTCCCAAACAGGGAACACTGACCATATTAAATGATGTGATGACAAATATCGAATATTTGATTATTTGAAAATATTTTTTAAATGTAAGAAATTATAAAAATGAAAGTCATTGATGTTAGTTAATTTAATTGTTTGCCAGTCTAATCACAGAGCAAATATTCACCCATTTACTCACTTTAATTTCAGAATTATTTGGTTGATTCAGTCAATCAGATCGGAACCTGATTACCTAAAAACCAGAGGAAAATGTGAAAATCCGACATGGAATCTTTGTGCTATATGGCAACTGCCATATCTGCTGTATTATCCTACTAGTTTCATACTGAAAGGGCTTATACAATTAGCATGGTCTTGGTAACTGATTATTTTTTAAAGACAATGAAGTCTAGGTTTTTGTTTAAGACACATTTGGTAGTTTTGTTTCCTTCTATTTAGTCAAAATACTTAGAGATGTTAATCCTCTTCTACCACATCTCATAGCTGCTAAATGTGTTTTAAGGTGTTATTAACCATTTCACAGATTAATTTGTATGAGTGTGAACCAGTAGTTGCTTAGAAGGTAGAACTTTGCGTGATCAACTGAACGGTTGAGAGTTCAGATCTCGATCTATTATTGGACCCCAGAGCAAGCATATATTAGGGTACTCTGTACAGTGGAACCTCGGTTAACGACCACAATCTGTTCCGAAATGTCGGTCATTATCCGAAATGTTCACTATCCTAAACAAATTTCCCCATAAGAAATAAAAGAAATAGAAATAATTCGTTCCCAGCACCGGTTGACTCGCTAATATATGAAATTTACAGGATATACAGGTGTGTTTTTAAAATGAGATGATCCCATATTTTAGATCCTTCCAGACATGGAATAAATTCGTGTCACGTTTTCTTCTTGTGGTGTTTAATGGCGGTTGGCAATAATCTGAGGGTGTGCATTACCGCCACTTACTGGTATGGAGTGTCACTCTTCCTTTGTGACGCCGTTCAAATTAAAAGTCCCAAAAGTCCTTTGACGAGACGCAGCGTTTATCTTTCCTGCGACTAATCGATTAATGGAATTTGACTAGTAATTTTTTTGGTCGACCAACGATTAATCGATTAATCGCGGTCAGCCCTAAAGAGAACCGATTGTAACTGTATTAAGTGTGAATGACGCTTCGTTTGAGATGCTGGTCACATGTTGATGACGTCGCTGATGTAGTGACGTTCACTATCCGAATTTTTGATTGTTATCCAGGGCAAATTTTTCGCGAAATGTTTGGTCGTTATCCGAATTGGTCGTTATCGGAGGCGTACACCAATATGCAAAGATATTTATATGAATGAATGAATATGTAAACGGGTTTGCTTTCAAATGCTTATTTTGTTTGGCGATTTACCCCGCACAAAATATTGTATCACTAAAGTCTGTGTTTGAAATGATTTTTTTAATATATCTTGACCATATATAATGCCACATCATATATTTTCTCAATACACATTCTTGCACATGACAGATTGATTTTATCATATTATTTTACTTTAACCTTGTGGTCCCTAATCCATTCATTCTTCTTTCTTTACACCCACATTCCACTTTATTATTAAATTACTCAATGCTTTCTTTCGCATCATTTTTGTCTGTGTGTGTAATTTCCTTTTGGCTCTTTTGTCCTTTTTTCTCTCGTCTGCTTCTCTCTGGCTCATCTCTAGAGTTGTCTTTTCGGGTGTGGATGTGTGGAGGCAGTCTGGAGATTTTACCCTGCAGTCGTGTGGGTCACGTGTTCAGGAAACGCCACCCTTACGACTTTCCAGAAGGCAATGCTCTCACATATATCAAGTAAATGTGGTTCATACTGCTTAACGGCTGTGTGTTACTGTTTTAGAGCTGTTCTATTCACTGAACTGTGCTTGTTTGTGTGTGTGCTAGAAATACACGCAGAGCTGCAGAAGTGTGGATGGACGATTATAAGCAGTATTATTATGCCGCAAGACCCTCTGCTCAGGGCAAGGCCTACGGAAGGTTAGCGATATTTTCACCTGCTTTTTAAAATATGACATATGCACATATTTGGTATCGGATTTAAGTAAATAATCTCAGATCAAAAATTTGCCATATTTAGGTGGAATAATTGTTTTTGTGTTAGACTGATGGTTAGAACTAGGGTTAAGGTTGCATATAGTGTTAAAGTTAGAACTATGGTTAGGGTTGCAGCAAGGATTCTCTGGTTGTGTCCATGCTGAAAGTGCATAAATAGCTTCTCTATACCAGAGATTGTCTACATAGTAAAGGAAAATCTAATTATATGGCAGAAAAGCAAACATTTACCATTGGGTCTGATTTACTGGGTAAAAGGCAGGACATTCTCCAAGCAGGTTGCCAGTCTATGACAGGGTATACACACTCACTCTCACACAATTTAGTGGATCTGTATCTGAAGCATGACCAGACTAAGGGCACAAATTGGAATAATATTACTAACCCTGTGTAACCTACAGTTATATAGGGCATTTTGCAGTTAAACTAGTGGTATGTAATGCTAGGTTTTGATTTGAATGGACTGAATTAAATAAAGTTTATTTATTTGTCTATGTGATAGCCTATGTCTCTGCGATACACCGGCTTTAACTCCCTTTTTCTATCTGAAATTCTCACACACCAGTTCCACAGAGATGTTGCCTCTCACTGCTGGGTTTGAGCTGTCAGGAACGATAGGATTTTATGATTTTTTTCTTACCATTCTCTACATATCTATTCAGTATTGCTGATCGCCTGGAGTTGAAAAGAAAACTAAACTGCAACTCATTCCATTGGTATCTGGAAAATGTATATCCAGAGCTCAGGTGAGTGTGGTGTGCTTGCTAGCTTTGCATTAAAGTGATGATCTAAATTATACAGTTGTATTCACCGTCTGTTTAAATGTCTCATGTTCTTTGTTTATCAGTATTCCAGAGCAGAAGACTACATACAGTCTGCTTAAACAGAGTGGACTCTGTCTGGAAAGCCACAAAACGGACAGTCTTGGTCTGGCAGAGTGTAAAAGTGGTTCCGGAATACCTACCTCACAGGTGTGTGTGTGTGTGTGTGTGTGTGTGTGTGTGTGTGTGTGTGTGTGTGTGTGTGTGTGTGTGTGTGTGTGTGTGAGAGAGTGTGAGAGAGTGTGTGAGTAAGAGAGAGAATAAATGCACAAGCTATATTGGGACACCTGCTCTGATTTCTGAATTTATGTATTTCAGATATAATAGTTGTTCTTTAGTATATTAACTCTGGCATTTTATATTGGATATCTAGATGAGGTCCTGCACTTTACAGTGTTTCGCTGGAGCAGTGTGAAATAACTTTCTTTCATGGGCAATAAAACAAGGCTCCATCGTAAACATCTCATTACCAACATGCTTCAGGTAGCAGGAATTGAACACATGAACTGGCCTTTACATTCTCCAGAACTGAATCCCGTTGGGAAATTGGGAAATGAGCTGTGGGGACTCTGAAATGAGCTGTGGGGACGCTGAAATGAGCTGTGGGGACGCTGAAATGAGCTGTGGGGACACTGAAATGTGCTGTGAGGACGCTGAAATGAGTTGTGGGGACACTGAAATGAGCTGTGGGGACGCTAAAATGAGCTGTGGGGACGCTAAAATGAGCTGTGGGGACGCGTTAAAGTCCCAGCCCTATAAAAAAGCAAATGCTTCTTTTTTATTGCTTAATATTCATTTGAAAATATGATCATTGTGAATAAAACATTCTGTACACTTCTGTATCTGCATTTCTACAGTCATGTCCTGTCTTACCTTCTTGTTTCATTTCAGAAATGGATACTGGTTGAGCCACAGATTCGGCAGCATGACCTATGCCTGACAATCACTGCATTTTCCTCAGGGTCAAAGGTTAAATTGGAACCGTGCAACCCTAAGGAATCTAGACAGGTACGTTTATAGAATCATGGCCAGTAATATGACTTTTATTATACAAATGCCAACAGTGCACAAAAATACAAGGACAGTCCTAAAGGACTTTTCTTAATAAAGACGAGCTTTAACAACGCCCTCATCATCACCATTATACCAATATGTTTCAGAGCCTGGAATTGAACCTCCAATCTTTGAGTCCCTAGCCCAACACTCTACCCACTAGGCTACACTGTCCCTAAATTGACATTTATTGAATGTGTGTGTGTGTATGTGTGTGTGTCTATATATATATATATATATATATATATATTTATACATACATACATACATACACATATGGTCTGTGATACATAACACGCAAATGATTGAACACAAGAGGCCGACAATCCCACTAGAAAGTTTCTACAGCCAGTCCAGACAAATACATGGGCCATGTAAAAATACTAATCGAATTTTATTTTCAAAAGTTATTATTTTATGTACAATAACATTAGCACTTTTGTTTATGTATTCTAATGTTTACAGTTTCAATCAGTTTTGTTCTTTGTTATCCATTTTTTTTCTTTTTTTAGACCTTAGGCTTCATGTACAAAGACAAAATATAATTTTTATGCTTGTTAGGTCATACTAATCCCAAATAGCTAAACGAAATAAAAAACACACATCAGGGAACAGTCTGGGTCTCAGGAGGTTAACATAGGTCATGTTTAAACTTTTACATGTTTTTCAGTACCCATTGGATAAAGAAGATGAAAATTTCCACACAGTGTATTTAGGAAAGCATGAGAATGAATCCAGCATAGTATGCAAATATCTGGTATGTGTGTTGTGATGCTAGGCAAAGTAGACAACTTTTTGTGTAAATAATACTAATTCTTACAGCAGTTCTAGTGTGATTAGTATGAGTTGTGTGTGTACAAAACTGTAGCTTTGTATATAAAGTTTATACTAATGCACACATTCCAAACCAACCTGTCTGCATCTTTGCCATTAATTATAAGGGATTACATTCTCTTTCCAGCTCAGCTGAATATAAAGCTGAACAAAATCTGATTAATGGTTCTTTGGTTCAGACTAAACACAGACCATGTGTATAAAACTGTTGCAGAAAGTGTGTGTGTGTGCATGTGTGTGTGTGCGTGCGTGGGTGCGCGTGCTGATAATTCATTTTAGTCAGTTTGTTATCAGTGGTCTCTATGAAAAGAAATTTTCCTCTTGAAACAATCAAGATAGTCTCACAGATGCTCAGTTGAATTCAAATCTGAGGGGAAATGAGGGAGTCAGGGTAGGACTTGGAGATGTTGGTCCCTCTCTTATTGGATCATTCTAGCCAAAGCCTGGAAAACTTTCAGCACGCATGGCTGTATGTGGTCTGCAAGAATGAATTCATAACAAATAGGCCGAGGGCTTTTCTCATGGTTGCATGGGCCTAAAGAATGTCACACAAACATTCCACAGACCATAACACTTTTTCACAATTAACAAACTTAACAAGTTTGAAGTTTAACTTAACAAAGACTATTTAACGTATCCAGTATCTAGTATTGTGTTGAAATCTTCAACTAAAGGTACGGTACCAATTCAGGTTTTGTACCTTTCAATAAGTCACCTAATATTTTTAGCTTTTAAATAACTGCTGTAACTTGTAAACCTATGTTAACTGTAATTATACATCTCCTATCTTCTGTTTAACAGAGATGGAAGGCCAGAGGTCCAGCTCTACAGCACTTGATCAGCGGATTGTGTCTTGACAGCCAGCCTCCTGCAGGGCCGCCCATTATTACACAGTGTCACCCCCAGTTGGCCAGTCAGTCCTGGGAGCCACATTTGATCACTTGAGATTTTACAATGGTGTAGAACCAAGGGGTTTGAAAGTCAGAGTTCAGAGGGGTCAAACAAGCTGTGTGTGCTTTATGACCCAGAGGACCATGTCTGCACACTGTTAGGTTGAAGGTGCTGCTTTTAGACAATTAGACAATGGCCATGTCCAAAACTACTTCTGTAGTTCAATCATCTTTATCAGCCTTCAAACCACTGATGTTTAATATTAAGGTTAATTGTATATTAAGAGCTTTAGTAGTGTAATTCACTTACTTGATATTGACATTTGTTTGGACATGGCCGAAGTTTACAAAGTGGAGTTGTCTATGTTAAGGACAAAATGAAAGACTAGTTATGTATATTTATGCTTTTTATTACCTTTAAGAAGAGCCACTGAACGCCTATCTGTACACTGTCATGCCCTCATTCAAATGCTTTTGTAAAGCTTTTATTTGAGTCAGTATTTGTCTTTAAGCAGTATTATGTAGAGTTCAAACACTTTGAAACACAATCAAATGTACATACCGTAGGGCATAATCTGTGTTTTAAAGCACCAAACTGGTTTTGAATGTTGAACTGCACAGAACATTGCAGATCATGACTTTTGGCTACTGTAAACTCTATTCTTATTGTAAGCAGATATCTGATCTCAGAATGGAAACCTGATCTGTTGGGCTTCAACTCATTCCAGGCTGTTTTATAAGGAATCTAATGTAGCAGATTTTAAGAAAGTCATTTTGTTATATTTAGATCATATGCAAGTACAACAATGATTTTGCATGGTACTGTGAAATGCAAAAAAAGGCATTTGTGATGTCATTCCAAAGACGTTTCTTTTCATTTTGATTGATTTTATCAGTTGTTTTTCGTGTACACCTTTGTCAACGTTTTAACTGAAGCAGGTTTTGTTTGTAATGAAACAGCTTAAACGTTATTTAAAATAAATGTCTATAGCTCAGAACGTTAATAAACCTTATTTCATTATAAGAATGTTCCATATTTAATTTCTTTGTCGCTTTTCTAATTGACCTCCTAGCGTGGTTATGGCTCAAGCTGTAACCGCAGTCGAGAAAGAGAGACAAACAGAGAAACACTTAGAAAGAGACAAACAAAGAGAGAGACACACAAACAGAGAGAAACAGACATACAGAGATAGACACAGAAAGAGAGATGGTGGAATAAAGAGAGAACTAGAGAGAGAAATAGAGCTAGAAAAAAATGCAAAAGACAGAAAATATGATCTATAGAATACTGGCAGTAGAATATGGTACACACAATATGATACACACAAGAGCTCTAACATGGAATATCACTGTAAAAATGTCTAAATATTTATAGTATTACTGCCAAGAGCAGGCATGTCCAAAATTTGGCTTGAAGACTAATTGTCTTGTCAATTTGTGTAGTATTTGTTGTTTTGTTTTTCCATTGACAATCAAACCAGGCCTTGCAAACTTAAGAAATTAAATATCAAATTTGTCAAATTTATTTGACAAATATTTGCTAAATGTCTGTTTCGAATCATTTTTTCTGAAGAAATGTAAAAAGTTTGCACTTAAAATAGTTGCCAAAGTATGCAAAAAAATAGTTTACTTGCATTTAATGTTATTTTTGGGCCCACCACATTTTCACCTCCCTAAATCTGGCCTTTTTGCAAACAGTTTGGACCCCGTCTAGAGAATATCTGTTACGCTTGTAGTGTGATAACTGACACAATAGTGCCATCTGCTGTACAGTAACTAACGGGAGGAAATACATTAGAGGTCTTTGTATGAATCCAGACTGATTAGTTTAAAAGAGGTACTACAGTTCTAACACTACATGTTAGAGGAGTCTGGAGCCAAGCAGAAAAGGAACTGAAAATTATAGTCGAAAAAAGTTTTTCCTAAATAAAAACATATAGTTTGAACTGGCGCCTCCTCCAGTTCTATTAAAAGCCCGATTATGTTCAAACGTGCGAGCGCGAGCTGTTTGAACTTTGTTTATGCAGTTCCGGATTTGCCCACCAGATGGAAAGCTGAACTATAGTTAAGTCAACAGATTCAGATTTCACAAGGACAAAAACTATCCCAACAATACTTCGATCTCATCCACATTAAATACTTTTAGATAGACACTCGTAACTAATTAGATTAATAATAATACATTTTATTTGTAACGCACCTTATATTAAAGTAAATCTCAAAGTGCCACAATGAAAACAATAAAAACACTATAAAAGTTCAATTAAGAGATTAAAGTGAGATTGAATTATGATAATTTGATTGTGTCTAAATGAATGAAGGTTTGGGAGCAAATTCTTGCTACTACAAAATCTAATTAATTTCCCCAAAAGTATTGAGTAGTTATTAGTTTGGAAAGCATTTGCTTCTTGATTTACAGTTAATTAGCAGAAGTGAGGGTTTGCAAAATCACGAATGGCAAGTGTTCATTGGTGTGGTGTACAAAAAGAAACAGAATTGCAAGAAAGAAGAAAATATGATTAAGCATCTGATAAACAAGCCAGAGTACCTGGAGTAAACGCACATGGACACTGGGAGAACATCTGCACAGAAAGCCCACGGGCCAACTCGGGAATCGAACCCAGAACTTCCTTGTGTGAGGTGACAGTGTGCTAACCACTAACACACCCTGTTGCCTATTTATGATTTATAATACATCATAATAATTGCGTGATCAATCACTTTGTGTCATTGGCAAAACTATAGAATTGTTTGGTGCAGATTTGATTTATGTAAGCTTCAACTATTAAATACAATGTAACTGTTATCTGTATTATGTATTTACCCATTTCAGTAGTAGGTTGCCAGGTCTTTTTCCAACCCCGTATCGCCAGAGGGACCTTGTAAAACTACAGGACAATTTTACCCATTTCTGCATGTTTAGTGCATGTTTTTGGATTGTGGGAGGAAACCGGAGTACCCGAAGAAAACCCACGCTGACACAGGGAGAACGTGCAAACTCCGCACAGAAAGTCCCCGGCCCAACCCAGGAACCGAACCCTGGACTTCTTGCTGTGAGGCGACAGTGCTAACCACTCACCACCATGCCGCCAACCGTTATCTGTAACAGTTCTCTAATTAACGGTTCTGTGGGTTGTTAAAATGTAGTTTTAATTAATGCATATTAAAAGGTCATATTGAATTTGGCTGCTGCTCTAGTCTCACTCCAATAATAAAGGATCAGGTTGGGATTATATGTGCTTAATGAACGCTAGCTTTGCATGTCAACCCTTGTTCTACAAAACATTTCCTCTATCTGTTCACTGTATGTGAGGTTTCAGATTCCACTCTGTCTTTGATATTTTAAATGCTAGCTTGATTTGATATAT
>JAOUQU010429239.1:0-10292 GCA_028566735.1 Ammoglanis amapaensis | reverse complement strand
ACTATTAGTCGATTAGTTGGAGTAAATGACGACCACTGGTCGACCAACAAAATACTTGGTTGTGGACAGCCCTAATTCCGTTGTCCTGTATTGCGTATTTGGATATTGTATATTTTTTTCTAAAAAGGTTAGTAGTGGTCTGTACATTTGTACACTTTCCCTCCTTGTGCACGACACTTTGTGTGGTTCGATTTTAAAATATTTGCCTTCATAACATTTAAGATCACACACAATTTTGAATCGTACTCTAGAACACAATCGACTTACAGTAAAATTAAAAACTGGAAGAACGACCGACATGGGTTTGTTACTTAAATAGATTTTTTAAATATATTTATTTATTTATAATGACGCTCTGCGTGAGAGGCAGTGAGTAAACATCGAGTCGACCCGGAGTTCCCGCTCATCGTGACGGGCTTGCATTAATAACTCCATATCCTTCATAAACTCAAAAATAAACACAAAAAAAGGTTGTTTAGATTCGACATCATTTAAGTGACTAACTAGACTTCTTTCTGTAACTATTATTCTGCAATGACATTTAAAGTTACTTACACGACTCGACACACTCTGAGCGCGGTCAAGAGTCAACACGGCTTAGTGGATCTGCGCTGTCACCTTACAGCAAGAAGCCCCGGGTTCAATTCCCTGGAACAGCCTTTCTGTGTGGAGTTCTCCCCATGTCCCTATGTGGGTTTCCTCCTACAGTCCAAAAACAAGCAGGTAAGTCAAATTGTCCTCGAGTGTGTTTGATGTGACTCGTGTATCATTTGAAACTTGTGATGAACGAATGAACGTTTCAGGGTTTAAAAACGTTAAAATGATCAACGAATAAATAAATAATAAGCACGGCATCCAAACGGATTTATAAGTCCTGTGGTACTGCCTACTTGTGGGTTTCCTACCCACTTGCGGCTGACTCCGTCCTGCGGAGATCACTTACTCCACAGATTAGGTTAAATAGAGAGGATTCATTCATCGATGTGAAAGACGTACAGCGGTGAAAAGGGAAGTGTCGTGAATAAATGCTACGCCGGGTTAAATGTGCTTCTAGTAGATTAGCATAATGGCGAGTGAAGAGCAGTGTTGAGTCTGTTTACATCGGATTTAATGAAGAAAACAAACCCAGAAGAGAAAATTTATTTGTTAATACATGTCTTATAACACTCGATGCTGGACGATTGGCTTTAATAAATTATTGTGGATAGTTTTTTCTTTTGCATAGTAGATGAACGATGACATGACAGTAAAAGCACAAAAGGCACCGGAGCACAGCATCATTGATTAAATGATTTATTTATAAATCAGACTTCAGTCCTAATGGGCCATTCTTTTGGTATGTGAAGCTTGCCAGGATTAATCCAAGTGCCGTGTGGAATGAGCAGCGGTCCAGAGCTCTTAGCCAACAGGTAAGTGCTCCTCTTTAATATTTATGACATACGTCCCTAGCATTAAACACAAAAAGCATTAAATAACCATTTCGAATGTTTCACTTTAGTTTTTCAGGAAGTGAATTACGGCCCAATCAGCTACAAACAGAACGAAGAGACCTCAGGAAGTAGACGAGACGTTCGCCATTCGCCGCGTGTCACCATGGATTACCGTCGGGCGGCTGCAGAGAAGCACTTTGGATCTTTATGTGTCGATGAGAACGTTTATCAGGCTCAAGGATTGGAGCCTGTTCAGCATAAAGTTATGAGACATGCAAGTCGAATAAAAGGTTCCTAACACAAGTTCCTCACGAATACTTTTTAATGTCCTGCTTCCTTTGCTATGGATTATTTGCAGCATCGTACTAATTTAATTCCTTTGGTACAAAATGTATGTTTTTGGTCCAACATTTAGGGGGGGGGGGCATATAGAGTTTGGACAGAGTTTGAGTTTCGAAAACCATGTGAGGACCACGTGCATCCTTTTTTCACAGAGCAAAGACAAAATGGTTCATATATGCTGCTGTAATACTGCTACTGTGGTTGCCAAAAAATTACTGCATCTACATTGTACTACTGCCACCTGGTGGTTGTTAAATGTTTCTACATTTATGCCACTGAATTACTACCACTTGGTGGCTGCTAGCAATTACTGCACTTTTTTATCACTGTACTGCTGTTATTAAAGGGTATTACATGCAGATCACTGTACTGCTGCCACCTGGTGGATATTAAAGGGTATTACATGCAGATCACTGTACTGCTGCCACCTGGTGGTTATTAAAGGGTATTACATGCAGAACACTGTACTGCTGCCACCTGGTGGTTATTAAAAGGTATTACATGCAGACCACTGTACTGCTGCCACCTGGTGGTAATTAAAGGGTTTTACACACAGATCACTGTACTACTGCCACCTGGTGGTTATTAAAGGGTATTACACGCATATCACTGTACTACTGCCACCTGGTGGTTATTAAAGGGTATTACATGCAGATCACTGTACTGCTGCCACCTGGTGGTAATTGAAGGGTATTACACGCAGATGGTGGTTGTAAAAGGGTATTACACGCAGATCACTGTACTACTGCCACCTGGTGGTTATTAAAGGGTATTACATGAAGACCACTTTACTGCTGCCACCTGGTGGTTGTAAAAGTGTATTACACACAGGTCACTGTACTGCTGCCACCTGGTCGTTATTAAAGGGTTTACCACGCAAACCACTGTACTACTGCCACCTGGTGGTTGTAAAAGGGTATTACACGCAGATCACTGTACTACTGCCACCTGGTAGTTGTAGAAGTGTATTACATACCACCACCCCGCCGAAGACCGAAGTCTCGACACGCCAGTTTGGGTTCGTATTCTTGTTGTAATTAACCTATAGAAAGAGATTTTGTGTCTTTTGAACACATGGGGGCGCTACATGAGCATTTCTATTGAGACTTCTGTTCTCGACTGATTTGTGTAGTTAACGAGTTGGTTCCTATTCTGTCATTTGATCACATGGGGGCGCTACATGAGAATTTCTGTTGTGACTAATGTTCTCGACTGGTGTTTGTGTAGTAACCCATAAACTCTGCTATTTGAACACATGGGGGCGCTACATGAGCATTTCTGTTGAGACTTCTGTTCTCGGCTGGTGTTTGTGTAGTTTACCCGTAAATTCGTATTCTGCCGTTTGTAGTCATGACGTGATGCACAAGCATTTCAATCTGGAGGCGCTATTTTATCGCAAGGTAGTTTTTAATAAATATACACTGTATAAATTCTGTGTCACTAATAGAATAGACTCGGGGGAAACTGCTCGGTGCTTTTCTGCACAATGCTGGAAAAAAAGTACGATTATAGAATTGTATAATAATTATTTTTTTTGATTATAGAAGTATATACAATTTGTTGTATTAAATGCCGAATTAACCTGAGCAGCAAATAGAACTGCAGCACTATTTTAATCTTATGTAAATAAATTTTAAAGTTTTTTTAAAGTTTAAAAATTTTCACTTTAACAAGGCAAAAATATTATTCACTAAAGCTCCGATAAATTGTCAATATTTAGTTGATCCTGCATCATGGAGTGACTAGAGGGCGCTAATAACGAATCTCATAAACTCATAAAAATAAGCTTTTCTAATATCTGACTGTCTGTATCTTTTCAGTAAGTTGCATTTGGTTCTTCTTGGTGTTTGTCTGTCCCTGAAGATCTTGTGTTTGCTGTCGGCACTGCTGTAAGAACCGTTTATAATCTAAATCCTATATAATTTAGACTAATTTATGAAACATCTACGACATCAAATGTGCCTCAACGTTGTGGAATAGTCTGAAATTTTCTTGTTTTAAAGTCATGTGTAACTAAACATTAATGATGAACTGTGGGACTTCTGTTTTCGGCTGTTATGTCCCCATCATAGCATTCTGTGTAATGTCAAAAAAATATCATTCATCATGTTCTACATGAACTTCCCATGAACAGCAATTAGCCTGTTGTTTATATTGAGAAGTGGAATTAATGATGCGTTTTGTCATGGCTTCACACCGGTGATTCACCAAAGTAACCTGTTTTCTTGTTTCATTTTGCAAAGCAATTTTATATATTAAATGAGCAAATTCTGTTATCTCACAAAGTTTCTACTCGGCCTTGGTTTATAACATAACATTACAACATAATTTTTTTTCACTATATAAAATGTATACATTCTGTATGTCACAAAAAGAATGGATTCGGGAAAGCTTAGATGCTGAAAAAAAAAACCTGATGTTAAACTTTATAATCATTTTGTTGTATTAAATACCTGATAAACCTGAGCAGCAAATAAAACTACAGCAATATTTAAATTGGGTATGAATAAAATTAAAATCTGCACTTTGTCAAGGCAAAAACATTAATTTTACCCCATAATCAGAATTACTGTCAATAATTTGTTGAATCCGTATACTGGAGTCACTAGAGGGCGCTAAAAACGAATCCAAACACACATCTTTTCTAATGTTTTCTGTCTTTATCTTTAGTGAGTTACTTTGTCTCTTATTGGTGTTGGTCCGTTCCTTAAGAAAATCTCTCGCTTCCTGTCCATTTGGCGAGCTGCTGTCAGCGCTGCAGTAAGAACAGTTTATAATGATCTAGATTTTATTTTATTTAGACACTAATTCAGGAAACAGGGGCTGTGACGTAAAACCGGCCTTCAAATGCGCCCTACGAAGGATGCAGAAGTTAAACTGATCGCTGCAGTAAAAACTCCGGACCACTAGAGGGAGAAACTAGTATTGAATCTCATTATTGTATCACGGAGTATATAAAGAGAGTAAACAAGGGCGCGTTCTTTCAAATCTTTGTGTTGCATCCCAGTAAGTCTCATTGATACTTAAATATTCTTTCTATTTTATAATATTATTTGTTTGTTTTGCTCTGTGTGATTTTTCTCATGTTAAATCTTGTACCGCTTCTTAAACGGATTATTAAACGCGGCACCTGCTATATATATATATATATAATTTTTTTTTTAATAATTCGGTTGTGTTGTTTAATTGGAACGTTCCTTCAATATTAATCTGTCCCTCGATTTTTAATTTCATATGTAGTTTATGATCGTTATAAGAACGTTCATATAACGTTTCACTTCAAAGTCCTGACTATTTTTTTACAATTAATTTCATTGTATATGGTCACATTTATAAAGCTTTTACTCTGCTGTGATTGAGATAAAATTCTCCTTTAGCTCAAACATTAAACATGAACAGCAAGTTCACTAAATCTCAATCAAACGTTGTGTGGAATGTTTTTAATATTCATCTCTTTATATTTTATTATCTGTCTGATCTGTACAATGTGTGCAGAGAGATTTTCACTTAAGGTCCATCAAGCACTCCGCATATTCTTAATTATAAAAATATTTCTTTGTTTTATTTTGCAAAACATTTTATTGTGTTTATTTTTAAAACCATTTTATGTATGTAAATCTAAATGTGTAAATTCTGTATCTCCGTGTCCATTCTGCCTTTGCTTATAAATCACGAACAGAAACTTTAATGTATTTAATTTTTATTGTTTTTTATAAATATATATAAAAGAAATAAGTACAACAGCGATTGTTTTGCACTCTGCTCTTGCACACAGGTAGTAAACATAAACAACACTTTTTATGGCAATATGTATGTTTTTATAAATTTTATAAATATAAAATGTCTAAATTCTGTGTTACAAAAAAGAATACTCCGGAAAGCTGTTCGGGGCGTCTAAATGGCAGAAAAATAATAATGTAAAACTATAGGACCAGTTTCTTGTATTAAATTCCTAATAAACCTGAGAGATTTAAATTTTGACGTCACTAAAGAGCCGAATAATTGTCAATATTTAGTTGAACCTGTATTCTGAAGAGTCACTAGAGGGCGCTGATAACGAATATAATGAACTCCGCTTTTCTAACGTTGTCTGTGTCTGTCTGTGTTTCTTTACAGTGAGTTGCTTTGGGCTTTTGTGGTGTTGATCAGGTCCTGAAGAAAATCTCGTTTTTGCTGTACATTTGTTGGTGGTGTCGGCACGGCAGTAAGAACCGTTTATAATCATTTAAATCTTATTTTAGACACCAATTTAATAATATTTTATTTGTAACACACCTTACATTCAAGTAAATCTCAAAGTGCCACAATGAAAACATTAAAACGCTGTTAAATGAAGATGTGGCCGCAATAAACAAGGTCAAAACTCACACGGAGAAAAAAAAGAAAGCGCTGAAACATGCGCTCAAAAAGAAAGCGCTGAAACATGCGCTCAAAAAGAAAGCGCTGAAACATGCGCTCAAAAAAACTCCTACGACTCCGAATGTGCTTTAACCTTGTCTGAAATTCTTATTCGGTCATTTGAACACATGGGGGCGCTACATCAGCATTTCTGTTGAGACTTATGTTCTCAGCTGACTTGTTGTTCACCTGTAAATTCTTATTCTGTTGAACTTAAATCTGTGTGTTTACTTTTGTCTCAAATAACTTGTCTTTCACTGAATCTAGGATGTTATTGTATAAGTACACCGGATGGTGGCTGGTACTGGGTAAGGAGTGTGTTTGTGTCGCTGTGTGAAGATGAACTCTGCTGTGTGTGTGGGGGGGGGGTGAATGGGAACAGAATCTTATTACCTAATGTAAGTAATTTATTATTATTTATTAAAATGTTTTTTTCTTTTAGACCAAAAGATTTAGATCTGGTGAGTACCGTGTTTGATTGCGCCCTAGACAAACATTGTCATAATTTTAATTTGCATGTTTATCAGATCTTTGCCATGGTTACTGCCACCTACAGACACATTACAATGTAAGTACTCAAAGGTCAAAGTTGTATTTTGGGTGGTGTTTTCATTTGCTATTTTTCTTCATAGACTTTATATATGTATGCTTAAATGCAAACACGTGGTTCCTTTGAGCTCTAAATATTGGTGGTCATTTTATCTTCAACAATTTCAAAGATTGTTGAGACATTCAAAGCAAGAGTCGGACTATGTGCGTGTTGTTCAAACTCAAAGCTAACTACCTTAATGACGAACTGTGACACTTGTGTTTTCGGCTGGTGTGTGTAACTTGTAAATTCCTTTTCTGTCATTTGTAGACACGGGGGCGCTACATGAGCATTTCAGTCTTAACACTGCATCGACCCCCCCCCCTTGCCCACCGAAGACAGAAGTCTCGACATGCCAGTTTGGGTTCGTATCCTTGTTGTAGTTGACCTTTTGTGTCTTATGAACACATGGGGGCGCTACATGAGCATTTCCCTTGAGACTTCTGTTCTTGGCTGGTGTTTGTGTAGTTGACCTGTTTGTTCCTATTCTGTCAGTTGAACACATGGGGGCGCTACATGAGCATTTCAACTTGGACTTATGTTCTCGGCTGGTGTTTGTGTAGTTCACCTGTACGTTTGTACTCTGTCGTTTGCAGAGACGGTGCGATACACGAGTTTCAATCTGGTGGCGCTATTTTTAATTAAAATGCTGTTGCTATTAACGCTCGGGTTTCTTTTTGCTCTCTAATTATTGGTGGTTGTTTTATCTTAAACAATTTCTCAGATTTGTGTGCTTTTCAAACTCCGATCCGGGTCGAACATGAACGGTGTGTACTCAAAACCAGGTCTAACATGAACTTTGTGTGTGTGTGTGTGCTTTTCAAACTCAGAACCGGGTCGAACCGGAACGGTGTGTGTACGGTCATATGTGGACATGGGGCGCTACATAAGCATTTCACTCTTGAGACTTCTGTTTTCGTTTGGTGTGTTACAACAGTTTCAGTTGGTGTGTTTTTCACCTGTAGAAACACCCTTTGTGTCATTTGAACACATGGGGGCGCTTCATGAGCATTACTGCTTAGACTTCTGTTCTGTTTGTGTTTGTGTAGTTCACCTGTACACTCGTATTCTGTCGTTTGTAGAGACGGTGCGATACACAAGCATTTCAATCTGGTGGCGCTATTTTTAATTGACTTGCTGTTGCTATTAACGCTCGGGTTTCTTTTTGCTCTCTAAATATTGCTGGTGGTTTTATCTTAAACAATTGGTCAAACCGTGTGTGTGTGCTTTTCAAACTCAGAACCGGGTCGAACCCGAACGGTGCGTTTACTCAAAACCCGGTCTAACATGAACTGTGTGTTTATACACAACTGGGTCCAACTTGGATGTGTGTGTGCTCAAAGTACTCGAAATCTGGTCGCAATCCGAACGGCGGGTGTTTCTACGCAAAACCTGAACGGTGTGTTTTTTTGCTTTTCAAACTCCATACTGGTTCAATTCAAACTTGATCCTAAATCTCAAGTTCAACTGTTTGTGGCTGAAACTGTGTGAAACAAAACTGTGTAACCTGAACTGTGTTAATCTAAACTGTGTATGTGGTTTAAATGTTGTCCAGCTCTCACGGTGACGTGTTGCTTTACTTTTGCTTCATTTCTTTCAATTCAGGAAGATGTGTTAGTCCAAAAGTTTTCAGCCGGTGGCAGGATTGTTGCTGATTCGTCTGAGAGGATAAACACTACTGTGTGTGTGTGTGTGTGTGTGTGTGTTCCACTGATCTTTTAATAATGAGTGTTTTTAGCATTTAGGTTTTTCAGTGAGTACTATCATGTTTGGGATGAACATGATTATGATACTACGATGATGATCATAAACACGTTTATAATCGTGTTTAACACAAGGAGTCAAAAGTCAAAAATCCAACCAGGTATGTAAGTACAAATCTTTTTTGCATTCCTGTACCGTGCTAATGTGGTTGCACCTGATATTGAAGCAGATTTATGAACCGAATGTTTGATCACTATTTCTTTCACAGAATTTGTATTTTGCATTGAAACAAAAGCAATGGAAGTTTAAAGCTGTCAATCTAAACTGTGACTTATAAATGTTTGTCGTGTTGTAATATATCAATTTGTTTGTCTTTTTTATTGACATGTTCTTCCCATCTCTCAAACATGGTTTTACAGACGGACGTGTCTACGGAGGCCATTAAGTTAAACCCTACTTTAATGATGGCTTTTTAAAAATCTTTTTCTTTTTTTTTCCAGTGATGTTTATTTAAGATCACCACGTTACGGAGGATTTGTAATGCAAGTGCATTTTTATTTATTTTGGTGTGATGTTGGTGGTTTTTTCTTTCAGACCGAATAAGTGAGAGCCGGTGAGTACGGTTTTGATTGAGCTCTACAGTCACAATTCTAATTTACAAGGACCTGGTGATGAGGATGATTGGACAAATCTTTAATGATTTTGAACACAATCTTCTCTAGTCCACTTAAGAGGATGGAGTCTGAATCTTATGAGGATTCCCCGCCGCCGCCGCCACTGACCATCACCAAGTTAAGTAACATTTCAGGAATTGCTCATGTTTGATCGATTGTCGTTAATGATCTTTTACCCACTTCAGTATTGTTCCTGATGTGAGGTAAACGTTTGCATTTCCATTTTGAGCCTCCAATGTTTCTGTGGTGTCTGTTTCAACTGAGCACTTCATCCTCACTCTGGCTGAACATGATTTTTGTTTATGTTTTGTTAGAAAGTGATTGTTCATGATTTAAATGTGTTTTGTACAATTGTACTGTTTTTTGAATCAGTTTTGAATTTTAAATATGTTTTTGTTTGCCGTGTTCCTGTCCTCCCATGAGGCCTGGGGGTTCCTGCTGAGTCTACAGAGTTTTTCCTTGCCGCAGTCGATGTAGGCTTGCTCATCAGGTGAAGATTTAGTTTTAAATCTTTTGGACTGGATTTCTTTCACTTGTTTTAATCTGCCTTAAAACTGTTTAATACATCTTATTTATGGCACTTTTTACATAATCCTTCAACCCGTTCATTCTGACCCACTTCTAAAACTTATTGTGTAGGCTTGGTGTAGATATTAATGTTAAAATACATTATTAATTCTGTGTATAGTCTGGAAGGTGGTTCGAGAAAAGAAAAAAGATCTTTTTTTAGTCCAACAATGGAAATTTATTTATCTTACACTTAGAATTAGATTATTTACAAACGCGTTCGTGTCAGTAAGGTAGTTATTAGTTTATTAAATATTTATAAACATATTTGTCAGGATGGTGATGCAGCAGGCCACAGTGCTGTCTGACTGGTGTGGAAAATAAATAAATTTACTAAAATTAGTAAAAATAGTTCACTAATTAAATCTATTAATTTTAGTAAATTTATTTATTTTAAAAGCGTCCACACCAGTCAGACAGCACAGTGGCCTGCTGCACACACACTTAGGAAGGTAGTTATTAGTTTATTTATAAATGTGTTCTGACACAAGTTTAGAAATAATTAATAAACTAAAATAAATTTACTAAGATTAATGTATTTGTGTGTCCACACCAGTTAGACAGCAGAGTGGCCTGCTGCACCACCTT
>JAOUQU010429228.1:0-10292 GCA_028566735.1 Ammoglanis amapaensis | reverse complement strand
ATCAACTACACACAGCAACACCATCAACACCATCAACTACACACAGCAACACCATCAACACCATCAACTACACACAGTAACACCATCAACTACACACAGTAACACCGTCTCAGCTGAATTAAAATGGCTGAAGCTTCGGTTTCCTTTTACAATCCATGACTTTAGTGATCACAGCATCAATGAAAAATTTTAAATGAACATTACAAATTGTTAAATCAGACTAACACTCTGGAGACAAATAATTCCTCTATAAGCACCTACGTGATGACCAGGTGAATAATAAAAAACCAGTGCACCATTCCCAAGCCTGGATAAATAAGAAGGGACGCATCAGTAAGGGCATCCTGCATATAAATTACCCCCAACAATTGTATTGCCTAGTCTGCCTACCAGCTTGCACAGTGAGATGACATATCAAGAGCCACTCTAAGCTCCGTTTGGCATAGGAAACCCAGTCCACCACCACCCACCACCACCCCACCCAAGGATGCCTGGGAAATTATATTTATTGTATTGGTAAAAGTATCCGAACACCTGACCATTAGCTAAGTGAAAGCCTGTGAAAAACAAACTGTATTCGATTAGAATAGAATAGAAAAGAATCAGTGAATTATTTTAGCCGCTTAAATAACATTAGTGGTTTTTATACCGGATGCCCTTCCTGATGCAACCATCTTATTTATCCAGGTTTGGGACAGGTACTACATATTGGTTTGTGCATTTTAGCGGCTAGGGTTGCCAAGATTTAAACCAGACTGGTTTGCAATTAAAGATTCCATCTATACGTTGAGAACCTCGCTCAAGGGCCCAACAGTGGCAGAGCTGTGATCCAAAGTGACAAACTTTCAGTTTAGAATTTCTTAATAAGTTACCTTAATAAGTAAAGTTTATGGTTGAAAAACGCAGGTTCAAACCTCACAGCTGCTAGGGTGCTTCTGCTGGGCTCTTTAGCAAAGCCCTTAACCATCATTGCTTAGATAAAGGCAACTGCTAAATGCTGGGAAAGTAATGCAAATACCCTTTAAATCAAACATATGGCTCAATCATACTAGAACAGAAAAGGGCTTTTCTTAAAAGTATATCCCAAAACGGTCTTTTCTTTTGACAAGGACTGTTTTTTTTATTCCTATTTCCCTGGATGGAAGTGGTTTTCTATTCTTCGCAGACCTATTTCATTGAGGCGTGCTGTCAGACGACGTTTAAATTAAAATTCCCATAAGATCGCCGCCCTACATGTGCAATGCAAACTATTTCAGCAAACCAAATACACATATTTATAGAAAGATACGTTTATCTGTACCGCCACGTTCTTTTTTCCCGTAAACCTGTGACATCGGGCATGACCACGGCCCCTCCGTGACTTCTCGTATGAGTTAAAAAAAGAGCTGATTAAATTGAGGCGCTTATTTTAGAGGCTTTTCATGGCTGATAAGGATTCTGACCTGGTGAAATAACTCCAGGACCTTACACTTTACTGCAGTGCGGCAGAACCTGACAGAAATGGTGTCGGCTGACATTTAATCAGAATTTCCTCTATCTTTTTAATCGTGGGTCACATATTTAATGAATCTCTTCAGGACAGAATCATAAATTCTAATCGCCTATTCGAAAAATTCATTAATATTTCTACATAAAATCATTTTTAGACTAATTGGAAAGGCTTTGTCGTCTGGCTGGGAAGCAGACTGACGGTCAGTCTGCCCTGGAGAAAGTTTTACCTCTTATTTGGTATGAGAACACGCCCTGGACGTGGTTTCTCTCAAACTGATGGTCCATTATGCTGTATTATAATTCATTCACTAAATTACAATTCATTTTTTGTCTGTTTTATAACCAATTTATCCTAATCAGGGTAGTGTTGGTTTGATTCATTGGACAGAATAGAGGTTAGCACACACCCAAACACACACACACACACACACACACACTGTAAATATACACACATGTCAATATGCCATACGTCCAATTGATTTAATGTTTTTACTGTGAAAAGTTGATCACCTGGATGAAAACTTACATGGTGCCATGAGGAACCAAACAGACCTGCCTGTCCAGCCAAGAACCCCTTTTTGGTTCGGTGGGTAGCATTGTCATGTCACCGCAACAATGTATTAGAATTCATTGCCACAATTCATTATGTCACACATACCTTACAGTGTCACTCGGCTTTAATCCTTATTTCAGGACTCTTGGGCCCTTGAGCAAGCTTTATTGCTTAGACTGTATACCGTAACTGGGATGGAAGTCATTTTGGATAAAAGGTGTCTATCTATCTATCATCAGTTTGTCATATATCATATGTCTTGATAGATACATGTGAAAAGCTTGTTAGAGAAATAATGAAGAAGTTATCTGCTTCGAGCACCCAAATGACTGGTCATAATGTTATGTCTGATTTTCCGTCGATGTTCTGTTTGCTGATAAGCATGACCGATAAAGCTTAAAAGCCAACCAGCAACCAGTATTTATTATTATTTATTAACCCGTGTTCATTTGTCAGCCCGGTCCTGCTGCTACTACGTAATTAGTTCGTGATAGACGCCATCCAAACGTCACCGCTACAGTTGCGTACACAATTCTCACATGAATATGGAGATCAGATCGACGGCTGCTGGAGGCTTCGTAAAAGAAAAGATTACAGATTAAAGTAGCATTTGGAGCAGAAACGCCCTGGGTGGAACATTTTTCTCTTTTTATGTTGTAATAAACACAATCCCGTGAACACGCATGAGCTGGTGCGTGCCGCGCCGATATGTGCAGTGAATCTGGTGTCAATCAGAGCATGAAATGCTTTCATATAAGAAAAGTGTTCCAGAACTACAGTGAATTTAAAACAGGCACTAAATCTACTCCTTCTATAGTTTTGTTGGGGAACATACTTGGATGTTCATACTTGGATTACCAGCTCATTACAGTACACTATTTAATTATTTTAATGATTTAATTATTTATGCTTTTTTTTCATTTTCTGCCAATCTTGCACAAATAATCAGTTTTCCACTGCTTAAGACCATGATCGGACTATAAACAGTGTTTAAAATAACATTTAGCCCAATCTGTGCAGTGAATTTGCACACCCCTAGTGGACATGGGCATGGTGGCTTAGTGGTAAGCACAGGACCTCCATGCATGCTCTCTCCGTGTCTGTATGAGTTTATTCAGGGTGCTCTAGTTTCCTCCCACCATCTAAAAACATGCAGGTAAGGTAAATTGAAGGATGCAAAATTGTCCATAACTGTGTTTGATGTGACTTGTATAACGAATTATCATTTTCTGTCATGGTGTTACCTAGAAGTGTAAAAACACTTTTTTGAACAGACACTAGGGGGCAACAGTTAGCACACATGCTTGACACGCTGGGCAGCCCTAGCTACAAACCTCAAAACCAGTTAGAGGTTCTGTACCTTGCACAAGGGCACTTCAGTCATGACCTGTCAACTCTCTGACTTAAACCGGCGACCATCCTGTGTCCTTACACCGCATTAAAGTCATTTCCCGCTCTGCAGACCAGTACCCACGGAGTGACATCTTGCCCCTACAGAGGGGGGCAACTGATACTATGACGTCTGCTGGCTGATGCATGAAAGAGTATGTTGATCAGGGTTTGCCTTTCCGTATACAGAACAGGTTAACTTATGCACTCGAGTCGTTTAAGTGAAATATGCATATGTGTCGAAGGGTAGGGGGTCCTCAATCAAGCAGGGTGTCGGCATTTGTTGGAAAGGAAAATGAGGCATGAGGTAAAGGCGTAAACAAATATTATTAAAAATAACAATAACCGCCGCTACCTCAACCGTGATGGGATCTGGGTTTTATTCAGCATGTGATTCCATTATCTCTCTTCATGCTGTGCTAAACACACTCCTGACCTTTTAATATCAAGTCTGACACTTTCTATTTGCTTGGAGATGAGCTGCTTCCCCGTCCTCTGTTCGTCTGATCAATATTCCTAACAATGGCTTTGTATATGTGGGGAATCGGTGGCTCTCCTCTCATCCTCTTCATTCTGCTTATATAAAAGATTATATAAAACGTGGAAAAGAAATCAACATGTGGTTAGATTATTATTTCTTCCCTGAATGCAGGTTTCTTTTTCCCTCTCTCTCTCTCTCTCTTTCTTCGGCTGGTCTGTATGAATTTTTAACAGGACGTCTATAAATTAGATCCGGTCAGAAATGTAGGAGGTCAGATCTCTACATCAATGCTTTTAATGGAACATGAATGTCACCTTTACAATGAGCGGGAGAATTTATTCCACGGTTCATTAACTCGGTCTGCTTTACCACCTTGTTATCCTGGTCAGGGTCACGGTGGCTTTGTGGAAACAAAGGAAGAAACAAAGCAGGACAAGCCGACTGTCGATCTACTCCAATTAAGGAGTTGCTTTAATTAATCTGACTGTGTGTGGAAATTGGAGCATCCAGAAGAAATCCATACATGCAAACTATGCAACAGGGAATCAATCTCATGTCCTTTAGGTTGTGAATTAAAATTAACATTACAAACTACACAAAAATTCTGTATCCAGACCAGATTTGCGCACATACTGCTAAATTCTCTTTGCAAACTCGTGTTTGTTTGAAAATATTTATCACCCCCTTGACACAGTTTATAATATGTTTACATAACTAGCAGCTTATGAGCTTAGTGCATAATTATTTAAATACACACATATCCAATTCTATGTTAGGATCTAAACATAAAAGAAAATATCATTATTGATTAAATTTGCTTCATCTGTAATCATTGGATTTTTTATTATGAAATTCAGATTTATTATCCAAGGCCTGTTTAGCTTTTTTACACAGTTATAGGTAATGGATTAATAGTTTATTTGTTCCTTTTGTCGTGATTAATTGCGATAAATAAGTGATGTCTTTTATATAACAATTTTTTTTTATTTCATATCATGTTTTCATGTAAAACATTATTGTAATTTTAATTCTCTTAGCTATCTAGCCATTAGCAAGCATAGACCAGTGTATTGTCAGGGTGTCAGTCCCAAGCCTGGATAACTAAGGATTGTGTTGAGGGGGGAGGGGTGTAAATTATGAAAATCAAAAATGTGGGTCAGGATACGTTGTGGTGACTCTTGACAGACGCATCCGAACACAAAGAGGAAGAAGAAAAAAAGAAGATTTGTTGTTAAAATCAAATCGATCGACGGATTTCGGTCTAGAAGATTCTGAGACATGTTTAAAGAATATAAATCCAGCAGATCTCTTTGATCCCTGGACTCAATGTATATGGCTCTTTTCTTTAAAAAAAAACAATAAACAACCTGAATTCTGGGGTTCTTTTTAGGGGAAAGAAACAGGTCCATAAAATGAGGTTCTAATTCGACTACTGTGGTGGGTGAATCAAACGTTTGTGCATTCTCAAAGACTCATCAGGTGCTGTAGGTGCTTCCAAATAAATCTATATGCTAATAGCTTGTTGATTTCCCGTCCCATCGTATCAAATGCCCAGGGATCCCTCTCTTCTCTCACTCGGGGCCTGCTGAATGAGAACCACTGTTCTAAAGGACGGATAAAGCAACAGACGTCTCATTTCAGGTTTCTCTGTTTGGAGAAGCATGAAGCCTGGGAGGAATGAAAGGAAGTAGATTTGTTGGAAAATCCAACAAAAGGCAGCAAAAAGAATTTAGAGAGGGTCATTAATATTATAAAAGGAAAGCGAAAAGCCTGTTTGCTGTCGCTTATTATTATGCATAAAAACAATGTGTTTCTTTTGTTAATGCATTTAAATACACAAGTAATTATTTACAGGCTACATGACTATAAATCGTGTGGAAAATAAAATATGAATGCAGTATTATAAAGCTTTTTGGGCTGCATTACAAATACAAACATCCTCCTCCCAATTGTTCTCCCAATTTGGTCCTATCCAATCATATTTGATTCGTATTTTGGGTCTAAATCTTACCAACGCATGTACAGTAGCTGATTGCTTCTTTTTTACGTGCACAATGTGGGTTCATATGAAGACGAAGAAGAAGAATGCCTTCATTTGTCATTACAACTGTTGTAACGTTTTGGCTACAATCGATACGAATCGATTCACTTGGATGATTCTTTTGAATCGATGTTATCTAATTGTACCAGCGCCGAATCTTATTTAGGATCATGGAAGGAAATACACTGACACCTGAACAGGTTGCCAGTCTGTTGCAGGATACAGAGACAAACACAAAAGACAATCTTCTGCAAATAATCCTGATTGCATGTCTTTGGACTGTGGGAGGAACCCTAGAACCAAAGAAATAACTAGTAACTATATGTGCATGCATTGCTTTTTTAAAGCAACGTGCCCAACACTGAGGAAAAGTCGACCTCTACTTTGATTAAGGAGAATCAGACACACAACCTTGTCAAGCGCATCATTACATCTGCACAAGGCAAGTTCATACGCAGATCAGTTTTGCATGAATACACACAAGCTTTGATACACTAATCACCTGGACACAGCTTGTCTGTCTGTTCCAGTCTCTACCTATTTGTTTATCGTCCATTTTAACGTTTGGAGCAGAGTTTTCCATCCGGATGCCCTTCCTGATGACAACCACCAGTAAGTGGTGGGAGCTTGTGAGACTATTGGACAATTTATACATTTCCCATCAACCTAGTGCATGTTTTTGGACTGTGGGAAGTAACTGGAGTACCCGGACGAAACCCACGCTGACACGGGGAGAACATGCAAACTCCACACAGAAAGTCCCCAGCCCGACCCGGGGATCGAACCCGGGACTTCTTGCTGTGACGCGACAGTGCTGACCACTCAGCCACCGTGCCACCCTGTCTGTTCCAGGGTACAAAGACAATTTCAGTATCTCCAATTATCCTGACTGCATGACTTTAGATTGTAGGAGGAAAGTAAAGTACCCCGAGAAAATCCGCACTGGCACGCGGGTAAACTCCGAACATGTAAGCTCCGAACAGAAAGCCTCGGATTGTTTTACTCGGGAATCGAACATGAGAGGTGAAAGTGCTCACCACTAGGCCACGCCGTCCTTTATGCTTTGAGACCAGACATAAAGCTTCATATTGTGGCAGAATGTTCTGGGTTTACATTCAGCCGTGTTGTGCATTGTAACATCTATTTATTGATTCTATCATTCAGTTTATGAACGTAATTTAGTGACTAGATGTGGATCTTTTTTTTTCACAATTGGTGAAACTCGGTCCCCTGAAATTTTAATATTTTACTATAAAATTTTAAACACTTTCATATTTATTAGCCAATCTATTATATATTTTTGGGGTCGAAAGAAGGCTGTAATAGCCACAGTATATGGAAGCATTTCACAGACCAATAAACAGAGCCTGATTGGTTCAGCTTCTTACCAAAGGATTCAAATAAAAACACACAATAAAAAAGCTGAAGAAACTTTATGCTGCTCTGTCAAACGTCCAGCATTTTCATTGTCGGTCAAACGAAGGACGAAAACTTTAAAGTCCAAAATCTCGGACTAATGAGAGAAGTCGATTTTAAATGATTCCTTTTAAATGAATGATGCGAATCAATTAATCAGCATTAATAGATGGGTTTCTTTTATGCTGGGAAAAACCTTCTGCTCGGCAGTTCGCTCGTTTGTCTTCTTTAACCTGATTCACCGTGTCCTGGTCGGAGAGGTAGTGTGTCAGGAATTACACACTACATTTACATCCCATGAGTCCATCATAGCTAATGACCTACTGAACACACGACTATAAGAATCGCATGACGGACCGTAAAACGAGCCTTTTCCAGTGTAATATGCATTTTGATGCATTTTCTCCAGCTTCCTCTTTACCAGTGATGGCAATAACCGCGTAATTTATTACTAACAAGTTACTTTACTGAAGCTGTTTTGATCTGGCTGGCTCTCACAGCCAGTTACTGCGAGGTTGTGTTTACAAAATGTAGCGATCTGACTCGACCTAGACTGTTTAACTAGTGAGGGATCTAGTGATCACCTTCATAAACACTTAATAAGGTTATTTGAACATAGAGAATTTGGCTACGACGGAGATGAGGTAGAACAATGCATACAGCATTACATCAAGAACTTTGCAGTCTGTGTCATTTCAACATAGTAAGAAAATTTGTGGCGTGCCCTTTTTGCAAAGGGGCTCAAGTCACAACAGTATTTGACACTTTTAGCCACTGTGCCCTGGGTTGCCAGATTGCAACAGTGGTTTTCAGTGGAACACTCAGAAATGTTACAAGAGATTCCGATCATCTTTTTAAAAGCGCAAATGTCTCAGTGAATTTATGTTCTAATAATAGTCTTTAAAACTTTCAAAAGTCATTTTAATGGCAAGTCAAGGATTTTTTTTACCGTATCTGATTGTGAGGAAATGTCTTTGACCATCATAAATCCAAATCCAAAAGCTAAACAAGACATTTACTAAGACTGGGGTTCTTTTAACCTTGCTCAAGGGCTCAGCCCTGATTTACAAGGCTGGGATTTGAACCGACAAACTTTCATTTATTAGCACATGACTCTAGCTCGTGAGCTATTAACGTCCTTGACAAAAAAATAACAACATTTTAACACACTAGAGATGTTTTTAATTCCCAGATTGCAGATTTAGATCAAGTTTAAAGCATTTCCCTCCTAATTTCTCATTTCCATTTACCTGATTATATTTCACCTCCTACTGCTGTGGACTTCCACTCCTGACTGAGGTATAAATAATACACATGCAGTAACTGACCGCTGTTATCAAGATTTAGCTGTTTGTAAAAAGAAAAAAGTGATTTTATTTTGATTCAACTCCCAATAAGAGACAAAACACTCAGTGTCTTAACTGCTTATCCAATCAGGGTCATTGAGAGTGCCAGAAAGCATAATGGCTTTCCAATAACAAGAAATCATGATCCCCAGGCAGGGCAGTCTGGGTCCTTTTCGCATGGAGTTTGAATTTTTTCCCAGTGTCCATGTGGGATTCCCTTGGGTGCTTCAGTTTGCTCATATAATCCAAAAAAAACATGTAGTCAGGTTAATTGTAGAAACCAAATTGTTTGTCATGTACTCATGTACTGTATTTAGACATTAAGATGCATAAAACCAGTGCAAAGCAGTGCTGGTCCCAAGCCCTGATAAATAGGGAGGGATGTGTCAGGAAGGGCATGCAGAGTAAACAGTAAGCCTAATTAGTAAGCGGTTCATAATCTGTAATGGCGACCCCTAATAGGAGCAGCTGGAAGACTATAAACTATTAAATATTCAAAGGTTCTCCAGAGTTAGACGCAATGCACGCAACACGCCAAACAAGATGTCAATCCGTCCGTCACAGTCCATCAAATACAAGACACAGTCGAGATAAATTAGTCAGTCAAGATAGCTTACTAGCTGATCTAGTGATGTCACTTCCATCATTAATAACTAGAGAAATACATTTTTAGTGTGCTGACTAAGCCTCCAATGCATTGCTTTGTTTAAATTGTGGTTGAATTATCACGTCCATGGAGGCCGAGTTAAATCTGGCTGGGTTTGGTGAGCGAGACACATGAGCGTTGTTATTTAGGAGCGCCAGATTGCCGGAATGTTGTAGCTTAATTATGTAAATGCTCACACACATGCTGATTGATGAAGCCGCTGTTTAAATAAATGAGGGAAAAAAGTTGTTCACGCTAATGAATTCAACAGACTGGAACATGGTGGTCCTGTAATTAAAAAGTGATTTTTTTTCCTTCTTGCTGTTGATTATTATTATTGTTATTGTTTTTAAACGTGTTGAAACATCTCCGAAGCAAAACAGTCTATAACACGACATCGATCCTCCAGCCAGAGTGATGCAGGAAACATTTGTGGAATTTTATCATGAATTTTGGAATTAATTCACGATAAACCCTCCTACTAAAAACACTATATGATTAAACAATAACACACCATTACTTTTCTTTTAACCCTTTCCCAGTCATAGCCGGCCGATTGGGTTCTCTGCAGAACCCCCCAGAATTTCTAACCAGAGTTTTCCCAGAGCAGGTTGCCAGGTCCACACGTAGTACTATAGATAACAATGTATCTACGGTACAATTTTACATCTCCAATGAACCTAGTTCATGTTTTTAGTTTGTGGCAGGAAAACTGAGAACCCTGATTAAACCCATGCAGACACGGAAAGAACATGCAGTTTAATGATTACAATGGACACTTCAATCGTTGAATAATCCATCCATCTATTATTTGGTTTTACTACAATTTAGGTTCCAGGGTCATGGTGGGACACACACTTGTGGCAATATTAGTAGAAAAATAAAACACAGATGTTTTGGAACCTTTAATTTATTTCAATTGAACAAGC
>JAOUQU010429217.1:0-10292 GCA_028566735.1 Ammoglanis amapaensis | reverse complement strand
TAACCAGCTCCCTGTCCTCCTTATTTCCTCCACTTCCTATTTCACTCTCCATCGCTATCTGGATCCCGGTTTTCGTTTCTGTGTTTGTTTTGTGCAATAAAACCTCCCGTTGTTCTGCATCCTCGTCTCCTGAACTTTCCTTACACCCGGACTTCTGACAATATATATATATGTGTTTTTTTTATTAGTGATCTAAATGTTGCTGGTTTACGCCCACTGCTGCAAAATGACTGTTGTTCATTGAGCGAGGACTTTTATTTTTATATGGCCATAGTTTTTTTCCAGCTTGAGCCAATAATATTTTTTCTTTAAAAAGTTTTTCTTAATTTTGAGATCCGAATGTTGCTGTTTTAAGCCCCACTGCTGCAAAATGACCACTGTTGGTCATTGAGCGAAGACTTAAACGATGCCTGTTCTCTTTATATTTTTTTCTGGACATCCACCACACTTAAAACATTTTTAAATGTTTCTTTAGTATTCAGAAAGTTGCTTGTTCAAGTTTTACTCATGCAATGTTGTCGCTGTGGCTTCCTGAGCGAGTACTTCAATGATCTCTTGTTTTTTAATTACTGATGAAAATGTTGAAATGCCATTTTTAAATTTCAGCAAACTGTCTTCTGCACCACCCTGTCCTACGCTGTCTTGCTGTTCCATTCCACAGGCTCGTCATACCCCTTATTCACCCACTCATGATGCAGCAGCTGGTCCACCTTTATGCGGTGATGAGGCTGTACTTCCAGCATTCTTTGAAGCAGCTGTTCAGACTTGTCAGACAAATACTCAGGGACTGGAAAATATCCGCTTGTGATCTGTTCATAAAGACTTGACAGGCCATCTTCATGATAATCATTGTCGTCATCGTTGCCTTTAAATGGGACTGTACCACAGAGCATGTGGTACAAAATGATCCCAACACTCCACACATCTGCTTCTGCTCCAAAGTAGGGTTTAGTGTAAAAAACTTCAGGTGCCATGTAGTAATTTGTTCCACCATGGTCATGCAGAGGGGTGCCCAGTCCACCCTCTGGTTTGGCACAGATACCAAAGTCAATTAATTTGATGTTGTCATCATCATCCATCATAATGTTCTCTGGCTTAAGGTCACGGTGGACGTATCCCTTGCTGTGAATGTATTTCAGTGCAGAGAGGATCTGGCGAAGGATTCTGCGGGCCTCTTTCTCTGACAGATTGTCGTGAAATTCAATGTAGTCGAAAAGGTCCCCATTTGAACAAAACTCCAGCAGCAAGTAGATATGGTTGGCGGTCTCAAACGTCTCATACAGCTGGTACACATGCTGATGCCTAAGGTTTTGCAGAGCTTCTATCTCCCTCCTGATGTTAGACAAGTTGGCATACTTCTTGATGGACTTTATGGCCACCAGCTCTTCAGTCATAACGTCTACGCCAAGCTTGACTGTCCCAAAAGTACCTGATCCCAGGGTCTCACAGACATTGAATCTCTTGTGCAGTTCTGGGATGTCCTCAAACGGACATGTCTCCCATTCATCTTCGTCTGTTTTGTCCATGCTCTGCTCCAGCAAATACTCACCAGGCGTCGCCTCTGATGGGTCGCTGTCAAGATCTGACATGTTCTCGTCCCAAATATTATCTGTCTCTGGTGTAACTGCCCCTGATTCCAGTGTTGTATAGCGCTTATAGGTCTCGTCAGAAAAGTCTTCATCCAGCTTATTAAGTACCTCTACCTGAGAAGTATTTTTCTTTGAAGCGGTCTTCTTTTTAAAATTTTTTCTGAAGAAAGCTGGAAGCTGTATGGCGTAATATGCTGCAGCTAATCCAGCACAGGCTCCAATGGCCAATAAAGCGTTTGTTTTCCAACCCATGGCCAATTCAAGCTAACCCTACTGAGAAAAAAAATCAAATGCTGCACTCGAATTAAATCTCCTAATGGCTGCAGGAAATCGACTGATGAGTATGCGTCTTCAGGTTTGTTTGATCTTTATCTTTCTAGAGTAGAACCTTCACACGGTTCTTTTCATCTCGTGACGTCATCACGCACCTCGCGTCACCATGGTTATGCACACAGGGGCAAAAAGAGAACAGCGTTAGTGTTCAGTGTGAAGCACAAAACCAGCAAAAATGTGAAAGATTAACTGTATAAATAGATTCAGCAATTATTCAGAGCTATCTTGACAGATCTTTAGAAAACTAAAAAAATAGTCGAATAAAGTGGATATGAAGTACATTAAATAAATATGACCGATGTTGAAAGAAGCTCGGCTCTCAGTACATGGTAGAACGCGATACAGTTTCCTCATTAAAGAGCCACATGATGGCGCCAAAACACCACAGACATGACAACGATTAATTCGGCTATATTCCCGTTAATTATAAAAACTGGTATGAACAAATAGCACGGATTATTATTTTGAAAATAATATTATAACGATTCTATAACACGCATTAAAACGAACGCATGAGTCGGTTCAGTAAATAAACAATTCAGTGATTCAGTAGGGTTACTTATAGAGGGCACGTTAGTCACGTGGGCAGTCATCGCTAGACCTGGATGTTTGACGAATGATACTAATGAAAGCTCTTTTTTCACTTTCCCCTTACATAAATTAACAGAATAGCATCCGTTTTCTATTCAAAACTAATAATGGTCAATATATTTATTCATTTGTTTAAAATATATACGTGTTTATCAAGATACTAATCATCACTACATTGCATGAGTTAGCTGATTGGTGGCGGTGTTGCAGTCCTATTCTGAGTTAAAAAGCATCCAACATGCATTTAAAGATAAATTTCCTTTTGGTTATTTAAGATTAATGTCTAAACTTGCTGTGAATTTTAATTTCAGACGTTGGATTTTTTTTTGTGCATATTTATATTTTAAAGCTGAAGATTACCACAACATGACTACATCAAATATGTTATTTTCAAAACATATGTTTTCATGGAAATACATATATAAACAATTTATTTAACACAGTGTTTATGCACAAAGCTACATAATAGATGTGTAGATAAATCATTTTCATATTTATTACTTTTTCTTGATTACTTAATGTTTTTAATTTACTAATTTAATTACTGCAACATACTGGATGATTTACAAGTTTCTTTTAGAATATTCAACAGAACATTTAAGTGTTTTTTTTATTTTAATGAACAGGTCAAATAACAAGTTGGTAATTATAGAAATAAAATGTCTACCAACAAAGTGACGGATAATTTCTTTATTAATAAACTGCTATTTCAGTAATGAGATTTATATAATAATGAACTGTTTCAATATCGGATTAAGGTCACACCACTAATCACACCCCCTTCTACCATTAGTACACACAACAGAAGCCTGAGTGTCACTCGAACCCTATGCTAAACTTAGTACAGAGACCTAAGAGCTTTCAGCTAACACCGACTGACTGACTGACTGGTAAATGTGAAGTTGTTAAGAAACTTCTTTTTCCCAGAACACAAAGGTAAAACACTTTAGGGTATCATTTCAGAGTATTGGATCACTGTCACCTGTATCTTTGAGAAGAACCACCATGGCAAGGCGCCGAGGAAAAAGCAGCAGTAGCACCAACAAACAAGACGATAGCTGGTTATCACTTGAGACTTCTCCAGTACCTTCAAGTGGGTTTAATGAATATTTTCTGCCAGGAGTATTATTTGCTATATTCACCATTTGCGGCTCTGGACTCACTTGGGTCTACATGGAACAACAGCAAACTTTCGAGAGTTTGTCTGAAACACTCACTTCTGTACAGACAAGAATTAACCAGCTACAGCAGCAGATAGGAGACCCAAATGCACAGGTAGGCTTCTGAGAAAACAAACAAATGTTGTATTATGCTTCAGACAAGTTTTCTAGCTAAGTAAGCCTTAAAGCATTTGAATGATACAAAGTAAATTGTATACATAAATGTTCTCCTTAATTTTATTGCGTTCTTATTTTAGAATTGTGTTATTCTAACTGTCTATAATTACGCACAAAAACACACACATTTACTATTTCAGGGTCATTTCAGCTGATCGAATTTGCCAACCTATCCATGTCTCAGAACGTAAAATATTCGTATAAATGCAACTAGCCTTGTCACTGCATCGTGACTGTTTGGCATTGGTTAGGTATACTGATTTAATTTGACAAGCTAGTCATTCTTAACCCCACTTCATCCTGCTAAGAGTTTGTAATTGCTAGAGGTGATTTCTGAGTCTCTATAGGAAACACCTGTACATCTTGGACATAGTGGCATTTAATCTAATGGCTCTACATACTTATCCATTTACTCAACCAATTATCTAAGACACCTGAAATGTCTGGTATTTTAATAACTTTGTCATTAAATTTTGTTATAACATTATGACGTGCAGTCTGAATGAACATACTTATTTCACTTATAACATGTTTAAAAATTCACTTTTTAAGATTGTTAAACGTTTTTTAGATAGTAGTACATTAATTGTAGTAACTATTCTTTTATAGCCAGAGCCAGACAGTCTTAACTGGATTAGATGATGGGGTCTTATTGGTCTGCTAATTGGAAGCTTTTTGGTTCAAGGCTCAATCACTGTCAAATTGTCACTTTTAGGCTGTACAAGACATTTAAACCTTTGTTGTTTGTATTGCATTCATTTGATTTGTGCTATAGGCAACAGTACAGCAGAAAATTTATTTGGTACATAAACTGATATAACTATAATAAACATTTATTTTATAACAACTGAATTGTTGTTTACACATTTTGCTCATGAGTAATTTGCTCATGGCTTGAGCAATGTAATGCTGCACCCATTCTATTAATATTCTTACTATGTCCATGCAAAATGGTTTCCTATTTCTTTGTATTACACTGTTCCTAACTGTGTCAGTGTTTGCACTGTAAGTCAAACCATTTTGTTATTCTAAGGGCTCGGTCCTGGTGCGCCCACTAAAATGTTTGACATACGATTCATTCAATTAATTTTTTTCATTGATCAGAACTGACACAGGCAGAAAAAAATGTTATTCATCTATCAAAATGTGTTCAGTATTCAAAAACACTTTGATAACGACATTTGCACATTCGATGCACTACACTAACACGCTTTAGGGCCAATCCATATTTGATTGTCTTGATTAAAAATTTCAAAAATAAAAAATAATATCTAATCATTAGTTCCTAATTTAAGGCTTGATAGTTAAATTATGAAACAGACCGAATCAAACATAAAAGAGAGAATTCCATGAAAGTTTTTAGAAATTACCGTAAATATCAAAGTAGTTTAAACTGTTGTCAACTTCAGCTATTGTATGGCACTGTTTACTTCTATTAAGTCGCTCTGAATAAGTGCTGAAAATGTAAATGCTTTTAAACTATGGATCAAGTCCCGTTACCACTAAGTTGCCATTTTTGGGTGTCCTGTGCAAGGACTTTAAACCTGAGTTGCTTGCGTTGTGTTTGTCCTCAAGAGCCAAGCGTGTCATGTGACACAATTGCACTTTTACAAATGGAATACGTTTTACCTTTAAATAATTTATTTAGGTTTTTTCATTGCTATTACCTAATAGTATGGAAGCAGTTAAAATTTTCAGCACATGATTGATATTTTTTTTTCTCTCCAGCTAGCTAATGTTGGTGGTTTTGAGGAGAGACTTTTAGCTCTGGAGGAGGCCTATGCCAGTGCACAAAGACAAGTTGAACTTGCTTTAGCCACATCAGAACAAATTAGATCCAAAGACCTTCACAGCAAAGTCTGGTCCCTGCAAACAGAGATGAACTCCAGACTGGCGGAGCTCCAGCAGAATTCCATTTCCATTGCTGCTCTGAATGCTGTCATCAAGAACAAAAGTATTGAGTTGGAGGTTCTCAAGCAGAATGTGAACGCCATTCTGGCTGCTAACTCAGAGCTTACTTTTAGGATTTCTGGGTTTACTGACACACTTTCAGTCACCAAGTCACGTCTGGATGAAGAAATCTCTGTTGTGGAGAGCTTGATGTCTCAGCTCAAGGGTCAGAAGAAAGATATAAGAGAAATGAAAGAGTCAATTACCAGAAACCAGAAAGCTTTTGCTATAAATGCACAGGAACTTATGGATTTCAAGTGAGTGCAATGGAATGATCTGGTTTTTATCCAGGTTTTAATAGTAGACAAGCAAACTCTACCTAAATCAATAATATGCCAACAATTACTTTTACACAGTCAATCATCATTCACAGACAGCTCAAATGAACACTTGAGTTTAATAATAATGTAATTGTTGCTGATTGCTGCTGAACAGACATACAAAAATCTAAAACATTTTCATGTTTTTTATTTATTTTAAAAACTTTAATGTGAGTGCTACAAAAAACATTAGGATTTTTTTACTTTCTTCTCAGCAGTTCATGTCACTGCTTCTTGATTTATTTGAAATTGGAAATGTGACAATTATTCCCTATGATTTACAATCATTCAGTAATTCATTTGAGTATGCGTTGCTTTTGTAGCTCTAACCAGTTCTTCCAATTACATCTCATTAATTGGAAAACTTTTATTCATTTAGAATTGGAAAAAAAGGTTTTATTTATTCATTAATATTTGTTTATTTGTTTATTTATGTTGAGTGTTACTCTCAATCATAACATAATTTACTCACTGTCCAAGGTTTGTAATCCGGACTAGTTTATTTTGAACACAGTCATGGACAATGTAGTATCTCCATTTTAATTGCCTGTCTTTAGACTGTGAGAAAAAACCAGAGCACCTGGAGTAAAATTATGTATGCACATGGAGAACAAGCCCAAGGTCTTTTTATTGTGATGCAATAGTGCTACTCACTTTGCTGGCTCAGTGAATAATATGTTAATAATGTGTGTCCATAATATTCTATTATTCCTGTTTTAGAGAGCTTCTAGAATTGGAGCAAGCCAAGAGGACACTGGCTTTAAGGAATCAGCTAAAGACTCTGCATATGAGTCTGAAAGATTCTCAGACTGGAGTAGGTTCTCATCTCAAAGCTCAGCTGGAAGAAGTTCAAACCAAGGTAAAGGCCAAGCTATTAAATCTTCACATGAATCTCGTGTTGAATATAAACAAATGCAAAACATGATTTTATAATTGCAATCAAATAAATTTTTCCCACAAATGCATTTGTTTTGTTTCAAGATTGTGCCCGAAGCTCAAAAGCCCAGAAGAATAGAAGACAAGGTCCAGTTTGAGGATAACTTAACAACAGTAGATGACAACAAAGAAGCATGTAAACAAAAGACAGACCATATTGAAGAAAAACTTGCCGAACAGCCCACTGTCAAGCAAAATTATGAGTTTACTGAGGTGAAAGAAATAATTGAGAAAGAGATATTAAAGGATGACAAGGAAAGAACTAGGGCACATGAAATTGTTTCAGAATATGTTATAAAACAACCTGTAAAGGAGTCTGTGGCTAAGGAAATGCAAAAATATAACACTGAGAAACATGATGCAATGGAGGAAGATGAAACCACTAAAAAACATGGATCATCAGATGAAGATGAAGCTGCTGAGAAACATGAAGTAACCAATAAAGACGAAACTGCTGATACCTATGGAGCAATCGATGAAGATGAAACCACTGAGAAACATGGAGCAACAGATGAAGGTGAAGCTGTTGAGAAACATGAAGCAACCGATGAAAGTGAATCTGCTGAGAAACATGGAGCAACCGTTGAAGAAGAAACTGCTGATAACCATGGAGCAACCAATGAAAGTAAATCTGCTGAGAAACATGGAGCAACCGTTGAAGAAGAAACTGCTGATAACCATGGAGTAACCAATGAAAGTAAATCTGCTGAGAAACATGGAGCAACCGATGAAGAAGAAACTGCTGATAACCAAGGAGCAACCGATGAAGATGAAACTGCTGAGAAACATGGAGCAACAGAAAAAGAGAGTATTAAGAAACATAATCCAACGGAGAATGTAATTACTGACAAACATGAAGTAACAGAGGAAGACGAAACACCTGAGCTACATGAAGCACTAAACAAAGAAAGCAGTGACGAACATGAAGCAATACATGATATTGAAGGTACTGAGAAACCTAAAAAAAACGAGGAAGAAGACTGTACTGCGACACTGAAGGAAACTGAGAAAGAAATCACTAAGAAACATAAAGCAAAAGGAAAAGAAAGCATTGAGAAACCACGAGCAAAGACGAATAAAGAAGGTACTGAGAAACCTAGAGAAATAGAGAAGGACGAACAAACTCAGAAAGACGGAGCAGCCAAGGAAGAAAAAAGTACTGAGAAAGATGGAGAAATAGAGGAAAATATAACAAAGGAACATGATGTAGAAAAAGAAACAATTAAAAAACAGAAATCCAAAAGCGGAAAAGAAGGTTTTAAGAAACACAAAGCAGCAGAGAAGGATGAACTTGGCAAGGAACTCAGCGTTAGAGAAAGAAATATTGATGACATGTTCCAGCCAAATCATAGTTCTTCAGAGACTGACTTTGCCATTGGTAACACATTGGAGAATGTTGCTGAAAAACCAAATATGGTTGATGTTTCAGAAAACATGCAAACATTATTTGAGAAGAAAACTACAGAAAATATCCAAACCACTTTTGAGGATTCAGGAATTTCTTATCTTGAAACCACAAAGGCCACGAAAGAGCAAGGTGATTTGTCAGATGATGGTCACATGTCTTTAGCACATTTAAATATTGCTTCTACCGAAATAGTAGATGATGATGAGAAGTCACTGACACCTTACACTACAAACACATTGGAAACAGACCCTGTGATAAATGAAGCAATAAGGAATAAAGGAGTGATAAAGGAAGCGATTACAGAGAAACTGGAAAGAAATGACTGAACCATGATGAAGACCTTGCGAGTCCATCAGATGAGATTTCTACTAAGGAAAAAAAAATCTGAGGAAAATGATGACACAGATTGAGAATCAAAATTTGGTGATGAAGAGATTTAAAATTCTGCAGATTAGACAGATCACATCAGACGTGAAAACTGAGAAAGGAAAACATTGGTTTATTCTGGTTCAGATGTAATGAGAGCTATTTAAAAAAGACAATAAATACTGAGGAACCTGTAAAAGAGGTTATGAAAACTGTGTGTACCATACGATTTCTTAAATATTGATTACTTAAATCATTTACTTTTCCAGAGCTGTGATTCTTTATACAAGTGCATGAAAATGTTTACTGGTCTCTAGAATATTATTTCTAAAACATTTTTTATAAACATTGCGTTCGGGGCATTAAGGGCAGTGATGGCTTAGTGCCTAAGATACAGTGTTTGAGATCAGAAGGTCGAGCCACCAAGTTGTCATTTTTGGGCCCCTGAGCTCTGAAATCTCTTTGGATAAAGGTGTCTACTAAATGTAAATTGAGGTTTATTCTAAAGTTTGTTAGTCTGTTTTTGTGTCACACGGTGACTGTAAATAGAATTCTGTAGTGGCAAAGCTAGATAATGGATGGATATTAAACAGAAATAAAATTCCATGTTTAAACCAGTCAACTTAGTTGTGTGTTTTTTAACAAAAGCAACATTTAAAACTCGTGTTATATAAACGTGTGTGTGTGTGTGTGTGTGTGTGTGTGTGTGACCTCAACTGCTCAACAGTTTCTAAACTTTATGATGAGCCATACATTGTAAATAGAAGACAGATTTGGCCAGCAGCCAGAACGGTCAAACAGACTTGTGTGGGTAACACATTAATATTCACACACTTGTGAGATGTCTGTAAGCATGGTGCAGTGGTGACAAGCAAACGGTTAAATATTTGAACCCACCACCACTAAGGTTACATTGTTGTGCCACTTTATAAGCACAGCCTATAAGCGGTACTTGCTTGCATTGTAGGAATACTTGATCACACTTGTTTCATTAAATGTTATTGCCAAACTAGCATGAATTAAAATGTAGCCATTAAATTAACTAGTCAAAAAGAATGTTGCTAAGTTTCTAAACAAATACATGAAACTAAGATAATATTTTAATATTTTTTTTTCATTGTACAGATACTGGATTGTTTATCCTGATGTACAAATCACATTAATATGAAGTTGGTTTTATTCAGCTGTCACTTGAAACAAGACACCACCATGGTGTATTTACAGCAGTTAGGTCAGGGGTTAAAGCCTCAGTGCATTAATGACAGCAGTTAAAAAAGTGCTTAATAATTCAGGTCCAAGTCTTCTTTTTATACAGCATCAATTGATGATGATTTTACCCTTCCAGTCAAAATCGACCCTGGGTCACTCCGTGGACCGTTGCCGATCCCAGAGTATATCGGCAATTACATTTTACGGGGTAGGTTGCCAGGTCTTTCCCCAACCCTGTATCTCTACAGGGATC